>JABASP010002560.1:0-19229 GCA_019776565.1 Sminthurinus signatus | reverse complement strand
GACTCTTTCTACAAGATAAGCTTTAGACCGAACTTCAAATCTGACGCTGGTACACCTTTAATTATTAATTACATAAAAACACAAATTGACGTAACTTTAACTCCACCAGCAGTAAATAAGAGCTGGAATACAACGCAAAAACGCATAACATATTTAAGATTACTTAAAAATAGAAAACCTGCCGAAAACAGGCCTAACTTTGAAAATCTTGGAGTAAATTATAATAGTGGGAGTTAAATACAGCCCAAAGGGCTGTATTTGCCCATTTTCGCAATTTTCGGCCAAATTCGTGGCGGTAAATTTTTTTTTGGATCAAAGTCAAGCCGAGGCCTTCGAAAACCGCCAAAAACCGTTGACAGAACATTCAAATTCCGAAAATGCAGTCCAACCCCGCGGAGCCCCAAAAACACCCAAAAAATGGGGATTTTTGGCCATTTTGACCAACTTGGAGTTGACTACACGATGTTTCCTGCCCGGATTCGAATTCAGCACCCTCGAGTTGACTTAAAACCCCTGACAGGTGATAGAAAGGCCTAACTTTGAAAATCTTGGAGTAAATTATAATAGTGGGAGTTAATAAATATATGACATCATAAAATGTTGTTGTGTATGAATAATTACAAAGTAAATGGTAAATGAATGTATGAGTCATTTATGTCATTACTAGTATTACGTATTGGTGTGATTAGCTGAATAATACTGATGACAAAAATGACAACACATCATACATCATACAGCATACAACTACAGATATTCTAATTACTAATTTATAATTACCTTTAGCTTTTACCCATGGACATGCAAAATAGTTTCAATTTTGTCATTCTTCGTTTATTAATGCTTCAATGTCCCAGCCTTCACTTTTTTCAGTCACTCATCTACAAAAATACGAATACGAATAAGATCATTTTTTCAACACGCCAAGGGAAAAATACACGGTACACAGGGTAGAATTTACAGAGAACAGTGTTTATGCAGTGCACGATATGTTTAAAATCTATTGTCTGGTTATGTGCAATGTACACTGTCCAGTTTAAGCACAATGAACAGTGTACAGTGCACGAAGACGAAGATGAAACGACGGCCGAGTTTTGCTAGTTGTCTTGAGTCTTGTTGCTTGTTGTACGTATTTGGATTTTGGATTGAGTGGGCGAGTATCTTCTCATCTATGCCCAAATTAATTCAATACTTGTAAAAATCTACATAATATCTTCTGCTTTTCATAACCAATGTGTAAATAGTAAATACATTGGACACGAATGCATGAAAATCCCCATATTTAATACTTAATACTCACACATCTCTCGGTGTGTATATATTATACATGCTACATGCAACGTGCATTCTGTCACAAAAGTATATGGAAAAATAAAAGCTTTAATATTCTTCTCCATAGAATAGATCTTTGCATCTACTGCAACTAAACTGCCAACTGCTACTAACTACTAACTACTACTATGCATAATATTCTGGATTCTGTATATTTTTATTTTAAAGTCAAAAGTTACGTCACACATTTGTACAATGTACACGGTAGATTTGCCTCATAAACTACACTCTCAACTTAAGTACTGGAATTTACCTATCACATAATTCAATTTACATCTATAATTATTATTATGACTCTGAGCGTCTCTCCGACGCATATTCCTGTGTACAAAGTTAATTTGGATGTGGAAACAGGTCTAAATTACAATGCTACATTTGAATTTTGAATACCTTTGCACTGTACACTGTGTACTGTACACTATGCACAACAAAAGAATACACTTTACATGCTGTTTGTGTTTTGCGCTTTATATTCGCTATACATTATACATACGACAGAGAGGCATGGGCGGGGTGCTAAAGCTGATTCTGAAGTTGCTGATGATACTGGTGCTGTTACTGGTACTGATTACTGATGCTGGAACTTACTTACATACTTATCTACCTGTAGGGGGAAAATGAAGCAGAATGGAAAAGGAAAAAGGTTAATACCTCCATAAATTGTGAATTGTGATGTGGAATGAACATATCTAGAATCTAGAATATAGAATCTAGATACTTTTAGATACATGTAGCATCTAGGTGTGGAGTATAGAGTGTGGAACTTTGTTGTTGTTTTACTCTCAAATTACAAGCTGCAAGTACGAATCTCTCTACATTCTACATGTTTTAAATTTCTGCATTCGGAATCATGTATTAAACATTACATTTTACATCTCTTCTGATCTCATCCCGAATCACTCCAAATTCAAATCCAAATCCAAGTGAATGTACATTTTCACAATATTTTCTTAGATGAACTGCATGTCTGATGTCTGCATCTTCCTCCTCTTCTTTTCTTTATTCTTAATTCTTAGAAGATTCTTACACTTACTCTTGTTCTTTTTACTCTTTTTCTATTTTTTTGTTTTCTTTCCTTGGCTGTGCCATTGGTTGGAAATTTGTTGATGCTATTTGTAGATATAGATGTACGATAGAGGTGACTGTACATTGTACAAGGTATATCGTGTATCGTGTGTATCGTCTTATGGGTTTTAAAACCAGTTTTTTTCCTTTTCTTTCGGCGTTTATATAATATATAATACATATCTATGTTAAAAGTTAAAAGAAACATAGAAAATTTGAATACATGTAAATATCTGTATAATACATGTATATTGAGATTCTGCTTCTTTTTCCCTGTACATAATAATTTTCTGAGTCACTATACCCAAATATATTAAATATATAAAATACATACAGTGCAATCTGTTGATACATGGTTATTTTGTGCATATAGCATATAGCTGAAATTATGTAGATAGTAGATACAAACACAAAACACAAACTAAATGCAATGCAAGTTACATCATCAACAGTATTAGCTTAAGCTGCTCTTGTACTGTGTAATGTTGTGTTGTTGTCTTGTGTTGTGATGACACAAATTGCTCTGTATCTAGTACTTACATTCTACATTCTACATAAAAATATACATATAGATTATAGGGAAAAGATGGAAAAATGTGTGATGTTTTGTGTGGAGTGTATGAATTTCCAATGTATGTAACATTTGAAGCTTATAACTATGAAATGTACATTGTACATTGTACATGCTCTCCACCCCTACGCCTCACAATTTACATTATCTTTGGCTATGGAAAAGTCATTTCGAGCGATGTGAAGACTGTATACTATGTACTATGTACTCTGAATTTTTCATACATGTACAATGTACAATGTACAGTATATACTTTTTTACACATTTTCTATGAATGTGCGTGTCTATTACCATTGTATGCATACACATTACACATAGACGTATTTCTGATTGTTTTAGGCATTATAAAAGCTATATTACACACTAAACTATCCGAAAAATAAAGGCGTACATACTACATATAGATAGATAGACAGATTGTAGATAATAAACAGATATAGAGTGCGAGGGACACAACCACATGTGTTTCTCTTTCTATACTCTGTATTTTGTATCTTGTATCTCGTTGAGGTGAAGAGGGGAAGAAAAGGAAGTCGTTTACAGTGAAATACAACTAGTTATTTTCGTATAACTTTTTCAGTCAGAACTAGAGTCAGAGAACAAACAGTCAAACAGTCAAACTCTCACAACTCAAAGCGTAAAGCTCAAAACTCTCGTGAACTTCTTCTAATTCTTCCAAGAAAGTTTTTTTAAAGCTATTTCGTCTTGTGCTTTTTGTGTGACTAATTTATTGTGAGTCAACTTCCGTATTATTATTATTTGACCAGTGTGACCAGTGAGACATCCACATCAAAATGCTGGTGAATTTTTATTAAATAATTAAATATTGTTCATTGTTCAACATTCAACATTTTTACAGTCTAATAATTATTATTATTGTGTTAAATTTGAATAGTGCAATTTCTATTTTATTTATTTACCGGTGGTTAATTATTTATTTTGTACTCTGTGTAGAATCCGTGTTGTTGTATTACTCCTCGGATCGGAACCTTTATCTTTGGAGTAATCGATTTGGTAAGTTTGTAGTTGATAAATATTAAACATGTATACTTTTTTAATTTTGTATATTATCTGTATGTCAAATATAAAACTCGTGTAATTGATTTAAATGTCATTTTTGTGACCGTAATTCCAATTAGAGTGAAAAGTGGTTGTCTGATGAAAATGAATGAATGAATGAAACGAACGTGTGTTTGTGTGGCTCGTGCCTGAAGATGATCATTGGCACGCACTTCTTTTTACATGCATGTATAAAAAGTATAGAGTATAAAGTATCAAGTATATAAAAAGAAAATTCTTCAAAGTCAAAGCTTCTGTGTACATTACATATCACAAGTAGAGGAAGCATCCGGAGTGAATTATCAAAATTAGAGCGTGTTTGTGAACTGTGAACGTACACACTACACGCTATACACATAAATAGTCCGTAGTGGTGTCCAATTACAAACTTTTGATATTTAATCAATTACTAGTAAAAAAAATGTGATGAAGAATGAAAAGGGAAATTTTGTAGTAAAAAAAAGTTACATATTCATATAATACTGAATACTAACTATTTTAAATAATGTATTGTCATTTTACCCGTTATTTTCTGGGCTTAACAATTGTTTTAAAAGAAAAAGAAAGAAAAAATCAATCGGAATTCACAAAGTAAAAGTATAGTTATAAGTAAATGAGAAAAGAAAAGGGATACTTAGTACTAAATAAATGTTCAAAGGATAAAGGATACTCCCAAACTTTTTGAATGTACTGAGATCTGAGATGCATTTATTTTTATTTTTATTTTTTATTATCATGATATTGAGCGGAGCATAGGGCATGGGGTATGGAGCATGGGGCACAAAGTAGCAGATAAAATAGTAAAATAAACAGAAATAAAAAAGTAGGGAGTACAAGTTTGACTTTGTGCTTTTGAATAGTGAATACAGAGTACAGAATACAGAGACAGTAGCCAGTAAGCATTAGGATATATAGTGAGGGCTCGCGTCTTTTTTCCATCTCTCTTTCTCTCTGTCTCTTGTGTATATTTTGTATAGAATATCACAGAAGAAGAAGAGCAAGATGAAGATGGTGATGAAGAAAACCCACGCAGTTCTCTGTGGGGGCTTTAATAGCAAAAGCAAAAGTGTATCTTGGAATAATATCCATCCATGTCTAATATCTAACATCTAATATATGTACACAGTACACAGTACATAGGATAAACAGACAATACACACTGCACACATATAAGAAATGTAAACATGGACCTTTGCCAATATCCGAGATCCCATCTGGGCAAACTTTGAGTATGTGTTTAATAGCTATGTCTATGTGTACGCTATATTATATATTATTCTATGCTTGATGCTGGATGCATGTGAAACTAAAAGTATGTTAATGTACTCCCTCCGATGACAATATTCCCTTTAACTCAATCACAATGAGGATGACATTTTATTTACATTACATGTATTGTGTATTACACAATACACTATTAAAATGTGTTTTATTTCCCTTCCAGGTCTCGGGAATCTCATGGCTCCTCCTTTGTATAAGGTGAGAATCAATTACATTTCATGTTGTACTTTATTAAACTTGAGCTTTAAAAATTTACAGATTACTTGTATATATGTAAAAAATGACTAATTTTTAATTTGTATTTTTTTGTGTTTGATATTCTAGGGATATTTTGGACACCCGGGCAAGAACAGGAATCGGTAAGCCTTTTTCTACTAGTACCATGAATATGATCAGTTATTTTAAGTTAAAATATACGGTTTTGTAAAAATTAGAATATAAATGTATTTAAATATTTCTATTATGCTTTTTGTCTAGCTATTTGGATTGAGACAGGAATGGCAGCTCTTCTTATTTTTGGAGCTTTACTGCTTATCATTGGAGCGTACAAGGTATTTTTATGTACTATGTACAACTTGCAAAACTTATAGCATAAATTACATTTAAATTCAGATTCAGGAAATGAAAGAGATAAAATGTTCCAATTTCACATTCATTCAACATTTATTTATGTCACACACATGCTTCAATTTTTCATGCAATATTTTTTACCAGGGTGTAAACTATAAACTTTGAATAATGGATATTTGAGGTTATCTCATGTAGTGTATTACAATATTACAACTTAGATAAATTTTCATTCATTTCATTTTTCTTTTCTTGAATATATTTAGAATGCAGCAGACAAGATTCGTCTTTGGTTAGTTTTGTGGACCATTTATGTCGTTGTTATGCTCGTTGTCATCATCCTGAATCTGTACGAACAATCAGCCAGAATCAGTCCAAGAGGTTAAACTACAATTTAAATATAGATAAAATTCTGAACCATTTGTTTTTATTTTAATATTATTATTTTATTATTCTTGATTCTTCATGAAAATGCTTATATAAAAATATATTTCTATTATTTTGTTTTTTGTTTTTGTGTAAACAGGTGGTTCGAGTATGGGCTTTATAATTCTGTTCATATACGAGATTTGGGTTGTGTATGCCTATCTTCATGAGCTTAAATTCGGTTCCGGTGCCCTCACTTACTGTCCTGGCCAAGTCATCTAAAAACTACGAACTAAAAACTACGAACTATAAAAACAGCCACTTCAGTTTTGGCTTATAAACTGTCAACTGGCAACTGCCAAAATTGTCAATGCAATACCTTTATTATTTTATTTTTGAAACCCTACGACCTATACGACATTATACATTACACCTAAAATTATACACTTATGAATACTAAATTATTTTAAGTATACAATAGATATTTTCCTATAATTTTAAAACAAACTTGAGACCTTTGTTGTAATTATTTGTCATGTTACTGTATTATTTAGTAGAATAGGATTTTATTTAAATATTGTTCTACAATATTATACATTTTCTCACTAATTCTTTTAAATGTTTTCATTTTATTATAATTTATGTTTGTTTTTATCAGTTAGTATTTTTACAATACAATATCATGGAGATGTAATCTCGAGCTTAAATGTACGCCGCTATCGGTATTTTCCCTGTAAACTTTTACATAAAATAAGCTCCTTTTCTCGAAAAAAAAACTTGTGTATCTCATATCTCATAGACTTAATGCTTGTTCAATCTACAATCTACAACAATTGAGATTTCTCCAAAAGAAATAAAAAATACTCATGTAAAAAGCTTTTAAATATTATAATAACATAAGAAATATTCTATTTGAACTATGGACTATGATAAAAAAAATACTACTTACTACTTACTATACTGATATGATGTGAAATACACTCATAACTATAATTAATATACTATTATTCTACATTTTTTCACTACTACTTTTCTACTTCTATGTATTACAATTTACAATTTACGATACAAAATGTACACAGTTTTTATCATGTAGTGTGTAGTGAATTATGGGTTGTCTGTCATAATATCTTTATTTTGCCTCATTTATCTCGATTATACATAGACAATGTGATTAGATAGTAGATAGATTCAAAGAACATGTTGTTTATTTATTTATGTATTTATTGTTCATTCAGTCAAAAATCTATTAAACAATTAAATATTCAATGCAACCAAAAATATTGTTTATTTATGTTTTATGTATAAAAAATTTAGATGAAAAGAAACAAGAGTCATACTAACAATAATAATAATAAACTGTGTAACAATTATCAAAATTATATAAAGTTTGTAAAATAAATTCTGTTCCAGTTCTTTATTATTGTGACTTTTCATGAAACTTTTCTGTAAAAAAAATACTTTGTTTTTTTCGCATTTGATAATAAATGTAGTACTGTGAAAATAATACTTGATAAAAAAAGTCACTCATTATTAGGGATCGGAGAAATGTATAGACGTACATGTAGTATAGTTATAGAGACATTGGGGGAAAATTGAGAATCACAAATACAAAGCAGAAGCCTTAGTAAATACAGAGAGTGTGAGGGTCAATTCCTTTTTGGCTTCTACCTTTCCCTGTTTATCTTTTATCTCCATATGACAATTTTGCTATTATACTATATCCAATGTAGTATATTATTATTGTACAATATATAGGTAGTAATATTATTACAAGGTATGATTTTGAATATTGAAACATAGTTTTGTTTAAGGATTTGATGACTCATATGTTCATTCACTTGTTCACCCGTTACCAGTCTCAACTCTCAACTATAACTTGCATAAAATGTATCAATTTGTGCTGTGTTTGCATACAAAGAAAAATAGATATAATACTATTCTATAGAAATACGAGATGCTGCCCAGAATTTTTGTATGTCTCATGTACAATGTACAATGTAAAATGTACATAGTCAAAAGAGTCAAGAGTTCATAAAATGTCTCCAGTGATTTTATTGTTTCCAAAATGCTGATTGCTGACAATGAGCTGAGTTGAACTGAGATTTGATTCTTCATTCTTCACACAAGTGAATACAGATATTTCCATGCAAAGTACAATGCACAAAGAGTAATGAATAATAATGAATAATGAGGAACTTGACTCCGTCTCTCTATATACCATTGCTACATTTTATTATTTAAGATTATGATGAGGTCATCAGGAAAATGAGAATAAAGACAATTTTGAATGTTGAATTTTGAAACATTGTCCTTTGTCGATTGTCTACGCTCCGAGAGTCAAATCACTACATGAAATATTACTAATAAAACCCTATGTATACACAATACATAATACAATATACATAGTAAAGACAAATAGCTGTGACGACTTTTACAGAATTAAAATTATGAGTTCATCTTACCAAATACCAAACACCAAACAGAAAAGTCTTATATATTTAAATAATAATATTACTTGCATACATAATCCGTCTGGAAAATAATGCTATTATTATTATTGTTACAGAGTAGAGTACATTTGACATTTACATAAAACCATCATTCACAATGTAACTATAATAATAATATCAAGTTTACTATTATTATTATTTTTATTTTTGCCTTTCATCTCACACAATAGATTATAGAAAGATAATGACGATTACTGGCAGCATGATGATAGCTTATGTATATTTAAGAATACAATTTACAGACATTTTATATATTATATACATCTAAAATCTAAACTTGTAATTAAAATACTTTGTGAAAGTTTCAATATGTTATTGTAGTTATCCAAATCCAAAATCCAACGGAAGCTCATTCTTTGTTCGTATGAAAAATAGACATACAGTATGTAAGACAAGATCAAATTCTAAATGAGGGATCAAATGACGAGTCTTTACAATCCTCTTTATTAATCTGGATATTTGTATTGTACACAATTTATTATACATTTACCATCAACATATTTACATTGTACGTTGTACGCTGTACATTTATGATGTGTAGCAAATAGCAAATAGTAAACAACAAAGCATTACACATACTGACGCCGGTGTCAATTTCTCTCTAGAGTCTAGTGTGTGAGTGTAGTTTGAAACAATACTCGCCGGATTTCTAATCTGTGCCTTCATTATTTTATTTAATACTTAATTCTTAATACACATATGCAGGAACAAATGCTGTTTCCAGTCTGTTTGTAGTCTGCAAACTTGAGAGAAGGAATCAATATAACATTATTATATGCATATTTTTTATACCATGCTGAATTTGCAACTTGTGGTTCTCATTTCTACTGTACTATTTTCTGTTCTTACTTTTTCCTATAGTCAAAACTCGTGCAAAATAATATAGTAACAATAATGATAATAGCAATCGGTAGTAGAATTATGAGAGAAAACAATTTACAGTACAATCTTTCGAATTACATTGTAGATTGTACCACAAAACATTAAACATTAAATCTGATATGACATGGGACACAAAGTAGCGGTATACAAATAGAAACAATGTTTCTTGGTTCTTCATTCTTGAGTGTGTGTTCAAAGTTCAAAATGTTTCGGTGATAGTCACGTATAGCTCTTCGGTTTACGGTTTACAGTTTACAGTGTTTACGGTCCTACAGGCCACTTTTAGTTGTGAATTGTGAAGCTATACTAAATAAATCAAAGAGTCTAGACAACAACGAAGAAGAATGACAGGATAATAATAATAATAACAAGTGACAAAAACAAGAGAGCAGGAAGAAAACGTGTCGGTAAGTTTTTTAATCTCTTTTGGAAACGTTTTGGATTTCGGGTTTCGGATTTTGGGAACGGTTTTCTCTAGAATCTAGAATTAAAACGGATTGAATAGTTTTAAATGAACAAAGTTAGATGTCAGAAGAGTCACAAGGGGAAGTTGTGAGTTTTCGGGTTTCTGCTCCCGGAGTCGGGTAATATGCGGGGTTTACTATTTAGATGTCCTCGCAAGTCCTTCGGTTCAAGAGATGAGAAACTTGTGTAGTTTAACAAGTTATACGAGTATTCATTAAAAATCAAGATAGTAGAGCAAAAGTACTTCATAGTTTTTATACTTCACACGGTAAAAAGTTATAATTCAGTGATTGAGAAGACTAATGTAATAACTTAAATGGGAAATATTAATAGTTTTGTCATTTAAAGATCCTAATAATTATGAATGGATGAAATATCTGTACTGTAAAAAAGGGAGTTTGTGCAACTGTCTCATATTTTTTCATTGTTCATTGTTCAATGAAACCATCCATCAAGATTCTGGATTCTGCAGTCTACAAAGCTCTAGTTATTTTGATAGTAAAAGGTAGTGGTAGACAAGCTGGCTGGCTCTGGCTGATGGGTTCGTTGTTAAGTTTTTACATAGATTTGGTAGTAGGTTCATAAATATATAAGGAAGGAAAAAGGTATTGTTATCCTTCTTTTTATACATCCGTATGATATTGTGTATTGTGTATTGTGTGTCTCATCTCTCATCTGTACGTTATGACTGGTGTCTGGTTTGGCTGGGTCTGGTGTTATTCATCTGGAAATCTATAGTCTAGATCCTAGAATTTAAAAATCTAGATCGAAAAGGGAAAAGAAATGTAACGGATGAAAAAAAAGGAAGAGAGAGAGATGGATGGATTCATTCCTCTTTTTTGCATCCGACATTCGACCTATTGTCCTCTTCCTAGTTCCTAGTTCCTTGCACCAAATACCAAATACTTTGGATTATGGGTCTCATACTTGTACTTATTCCCCACTTGATACGGATACGGACAAATACTGAGTCTCCTTCTTCTTATGCAAGTTTGCATGGATACAGCATTCGGCAAAAAGTGTACATTTTCATATTATAGAGGAAGAGGTGAACCGTGGAGCCATGAAGCACGACATATGTAGTGGATACAAATATCTATAATACAAATAAAACATTTTTTCACATTGGTTTATTGCATTTACCTAAATAAATTTGAAATAGGGGCGACTCAAACTCAGACTCAGACTCACACTTACTCGCTGGCTCATTCACCTCATCTCACTGATTCATTCACTGGATCCAGAATCTAAAATATATTATGTAACTCGGGCAGGTAGGTCTATTATCTATTAGCTATACGACACAGAGCAGAGTGAATATACCTACCATTTATTCTATTAGTAAATTTAAGTTGTATTCTTTGTACATTGTTCATGTGTACGTGAAAAGGAAGAGAAAAAGGGAAGAGATCCGTTTCCTAGCTTCCTAGTTCATCTCCTATGTGTCTGAGGACTGAGACACATTTACCATTTACATTATATACCTACAATATTACAGTAGTTCCAGCTTCCAGCTAAAAATACGTATGAGGAAGATTGAACATGTATAATTTCCCTTCAACCTTCAAGTCATGATCTATATAATATGTGTGTGCTCCAAATACTATTATTATTATTATGACTGTGCATTGTACATGATATCCATAGATGTATTTCTGTATGTAGAGTTCACCCTACTGCTGATGGTGATGGTAGTATACTCTGGTTGATGATCATGTGGATATGTATTATATCATACATTTGATGTATCATCTAGTTTCTGTATTGAATAGTATTACGGGTGAAATAAATAGCTGGACCTCAGCACAAAAAGCCATGCCATGCAATCCAAGATTCAAGGCGATGATGATGATGATGATGATGAACAGGAACAAACTTTCCGTCTTCTCCTTGTGTTGTACATTGTATGGCACTGGATTGCCTATTTACTATTTATTCATCTTTAGAAGCTGTGATATAACATGTAGAATGTAGAATGTACCTAATGTGATGGTGTATGGTGGTTTGATGTGTGTAGTCTGTACAATGTTCACTTTTAGATAGATAGATATGTAATGTGTATGTGTATGGATGTCTCTTTTCTATGGTGTGTGTAGGTACGTGTTTTGTAGCTCCCCCCGTCTTCTTCTCCTCTTCTTTTCTTTCCTTCTTTCTCTCTTTATTTCTTTCTTTCTTTTCGCAGCACTATTGTCCGTCTGCAATACATGTACATTTTACATTGTACACTGTACACTGTACATTTTTCCTTTTCTGCTCTCTCAAATCATAATTTCTTTCTGACACAGACACAGACATTCACATCCACATCCACATTCACATTTATATACAGACACAAATGTTCTGTTGTACACTTAGCTGAACGTTCCTAAATCCTTATTTTTATTTCCTTATTTCAACCTCTATCTTTATCATCGTCATTGTCGTTGTAAAAATTGCTACTAAAATCTAAAATCAGTCACAAATCCTCAATAATACTACTTAAAAGTCTTGATAACAACAACAAGAACTAAACTAGTGGAGAACTGAGAAAAGTTTGAGAAACAAAACAGAAGTGAAGAATAAAGTGCGACGGAAAAATCTAACCTATACAGGGAGAAATCCAAGTGTTGTTTCCAAGTATCGATAGCGAATATTGAGAGGATTCACAAGAAAAATACCAACTCTGGACTCTGGATTCTGGACTCTGGACTCTGGACAATTGTATGGCCATTAACATAAAATAGTAGTCACAGGAGAGCAGTTGACAGTTGACAGTGTTCACTAGTGTCCTAACCCGAAACTGAAATCGGAACCGGAGTGAGCTGAGAAGAGGAGAGTGACCGTCCATTTTAGTCACAAGGGGATCCTCATTAATTTTTAATGATACAATTTGTATGTGTGTCTACTGACGACTGACGACTGACGACCCTAAAAAGTAAAAAGGAGTTGGGAGTTCAAGTAGGTAAAAAGTAACTGTGTCCTCTGGATTCTGGACTCTGTATTATTCTCCTCTTTAAACTTTTATCACGATTGTGGACATGAGAAAGTAAGCTTTAAGTAGGAAGAAAAGCAGAGTGTATAATATATAATATATGCTTACAGCAGAGAAATACACTGTACTTAGTAAACTGTGCATCGCAATTTGTATTCCGTCTTGTGCATGTGAAGCTACTACGCCATTTGCATAAAGTGCACATCAAACATCAAACGGAACACTAGAAAAAGAAAAGGAAAAAGCAAAAGCAGTGCATGTGTGTTCAATGTTCTATGTTCAATGTGTTCATGTTTGCAAAAAATAAAAGTGAACCATCTTTGAGCTACCGTTGAATTTCGGTGAATGGTGAACGGTGAATCGGTTGACAAATGAGAATAAAAATGCATGTCATTTTCACACGTGTTCTTTATTGACTAATCCATAGTAATAATTAGTAGTAGCAGTTCTTTTGTGAAGTGTAAAGTGTGAACTGTGGATTGAGTAATTGTGTATTGTCTCGTGTATTAAGTATTGATGCAACAGGCAACAGGCATGAGGCTGTTTTTCCCCTTGTACTTGTTTTAAATGGAGCAATTCTAGACGGAAGACTGGAGATAAATGCTACTTAAAAAGTGCCATTCCGATTAGAAAGAGAAAACAATACGAGAAATATCTCTCCACCCAGCTCATTTTGGCGGCCAACTTTACAAACAAAACAACGGGAAATAAATAAAAGCTGTAAGTGGTGTTTGATGTTTGGAGTTTGGTGTTTGGTGTTTCATGTTTGATGTATGTTGGTGGGATTGTGAGAGAATGTGGAAAATGTAGAGTATGTTTGCGGTTGAAGAGAACAAGAAGAAGAGGAAGGAGAAATATCAGTAAAATTGGAGGAAGATTCTGATTGTTTGTTGTGACAAGTTGATGGTGGGAGAGTAACCCTTTGTTTCCTTAAGTGAGCGCTCCAACTCCAACTCATCTCAATAACTTACTCTTGCCTAGTTCTTTCCCCTTGTCTTTTCTATGTATTTACATTATACATTGTACTACTTATACTTGTGGCTTGTGACTCTTGACTAGTGTTATATTGTGTTGTGTCTCCGACTCCGACTCTGGATCCAGCTCCACTCTGGCACTCCGGATATTTGGCATTCTTTCGCACTTTGCGGCTTGTTTGAGCTCCTCTCACTTATCAATACACACATGTACAAATAACAAAGAATGAGAGAGATCTAAAGAATCTAAAGAGCTCCGAAACCAAACTAAAACCAAAGCGGAAAAAGAACATTGTACATTGTACAAAGTACAAAGAGTGGAATCCGAATTGTTCAACATCCATAAAAATCTACCGCCTGAAAATTGAATTGTGTGTCTCGTCAACGAGTTTGACTCTTGTCTTTTCTCCGGAACGGAACCATTTCAAACCATTTCAAACCATTTCAAACCAAAACCAAAGCCAAAGCCAAACGGTTCAGTCAACCACATAAAATAAAACAGCCTTCTCGGATTTTCATTACCAGTTTTACATCTTGTTCCTTTCTTTCACCTCCGTCCTCCCTTCCATCTGTCTTTCGTTTTTAACGTGAGCCACAAACCAAACCCAAGAAAAGAAAAGGAAGAAGAAGTTCAAGACAAAGAGAAGATACAGAAACTAGGAAAAGTCAAAGAGGGAGAGAAAAAGAAGGTAATGTCACATTTTTAGCACATTTCACCCTTTTGTTTAGTTAGTGACAGAGAGCTTAGAACATAGAGAATAAAGCATAGAGCATAGAGCTGTACTGTGCTCACTTTATCTTCTTTCATTTTTTCTTCTCTGGAGTTCACAAGTTTCGTCTGTAGATACGATATCGGAAAGTCGTCTGAAAATTAACCGTGAAACGATACTTTGTCAGTCCCTCATCTGTCAACAGGGTGACACCAGAATCCTGTGTACAATTCCACCATCTCACTTTACATTTTCCAACAGTTACTCTTATTTCCTATATGCATATTCTATATTATTGTATATTGTTGTAGATTGTAGATACTGTGTACGCAATATCTGCATAATAAAACCTATTTTACAAATGCTTATTTTTCCTTTCTTCACTCGCCCAATTTTTCTAATGTTACTGTTTATTGTAAATCTTTTCTTTCCTCATTTTAAGCTTTACTTTGGAAAAAGAACCCAAAACATTTTACATTTTACAACAGAAACGGAAATTTGCGTAGACATTTCAGTTTCAGTTTCAAGAATAAAACTGTCAGCATTTGACAATGAAACTTTGAATTTTTTTATGCAGCATGCAGTGTGTAAAAAAAGGTAAAAATCTGAAAAGTAGAAGAAATGTAGGTAAAAAGTAAAAAGGTATTGGCAAAAAAAAAGAGCAAAGCATTAAAGGTCTTTACCACAAAACTTCCGCATACAAAGATATCATTTCTCAAGGGATATTCAATCCAATCCAATACTGCACATTGAACAATGAACACAAATCGTCATCGTCCCATAACAAGTAACAATACTTTCGTACCCAAACCCCTTTTTTTGGGGATGAATTGTACAAAAATAAAATGTATAATGATCCAGATCTGTATTCCATGTACAATTCACAATGTACAGATATTTTACTTATCCCAATAAATGGCAAGTAAATACAATGTAGAATAATATAATAGAGGGTTGTTTTTAATTTTAACGTGCTGGAGGTGAAAATATCATGTATAATGTACAATGTACAAAGTATAGAAATTGAAAGGGTAGAACTTTGCTCCTGCTCTTTATTCTTTATTGTTGTCCTTGTTCTTGTTCCTGTTTTTGTCCTCTTCCTTTTACTTTTCCTGTACGAGGTATGAGAACTAAAAAAGAGGTAAAAAAGTGGCTGTCGGCTGTTGGTTGCTGGTTGCTCTTATTCCCCATTCCCCATTTCTTGATGAACGGATAGATTTCAAAATTATATTTTGTACATTTTTTTAGATATTTTATTTTAGGGTAAAGTAAAGGGTGTTTGTGTTTCTGTCGCTGTCTCTGTTTTCTATACTCTTACGTTCCAGATTCCTATATGACAATTATTATATTACATCATACTATTATTATTATTATTATTATTTGAGAGAGAAAAGGGAAGGGGAAAAACATTCTTTACATTTTCCTTGTGGTGTCTTTTCTAATGCTCACACATCAGTTCAGTTTTCCATGACACATGTGCATGTGGATCTGATATTATTATTATTATTTTACAATATAGTTCATGTCCATGCAAGACAGAGACAGCAGAGAGATGGAGAGTGCAAATGAAAATGAAAATGAAAACGAAAACAGCAATGAGAATGAGACTGAGTAGATAGCTACGACAACTAAACTAAACTACACAGAACTGAGAACTGAGAGTGTGTATCAGAGAATAAAAGATGTAGAAAAAAGAGAAAGGAAAGGAAAAGAATAGGAAAGAGAAGGAAGGGGTTCTTGCAATTGTTCTCATAAAAAAGAGTAGAGTACAGCACACATACAGACAGAGAGGGAGAGAAAGAGGGAGATTTGGTAGATGGTTAATAGGTCAGCGAGTGTGGGAACCCAGGTGCCCATTTAGCTCATCTAACATCTAACACACAGCGCGCGGAGCATGGAGCACCCAAAAAACACACACGTATTTCTGTATTTATAGCACATGTACAGCTATTTATCCACACAGAATACATGTGTGTATAAAATCCATGATGCTCAGATCTCAGATCTCAGATATGATGCAACAGTGTGTGTTGTGTTGGATTTTTTTGTGTACATTTCGCCGACTTATTGTACCCGATTTATTGTACTGTAGGTTCTATTGTAGGTTGTAGATTGTAGATTTTGTACGTATGTACTCTTATTCGTATTCTAGTTCGTATGGATGAAGAAGAAAGGATCTGGTCTGGTCGTCGTCTTTTGTTGTGTAAAGTTGGATTCTCCTTCTTCCTTACATTTCCTTTTTGCTACTTGTGTTGTCTTTTATCCCTTTTGTTAACTGCCTGTTTGTTTTCCATTTCCATTTTCCACTGCCCTCTGCTCTGATGTGATGTGATGTGTTATGTGCTGCATGGTGTATAGTGTATAGTTTGTAGTGTACTGTTCGCTCTTGTGTTCTACTGCAATTGTTCTGCCACTTTGAGCCCAACAACTATTTTCTCCCCATTCTCTTCCTCTTCCTCTCCTTCTGAGTCTCATTCTGATTTTGATTCTTTTCTTCTCCCTTTGACGAAGACGACCCTTTTTCGGATCAAGTTTGTTTGTTCTCCTGTTGCATCTATCCAGTATCCAGCTCCAGTGTCTATCTATCTATCCAGCGAGAAGCTAGTATCACATGTATAAACATATCTATAAAAGAATGGAATGAAATGGAATATTATGTATTATGTAACTATGATGAATATCTCACATCTCACATCTATTATCATCCTTCTACTTTTACTCTGTATATTACTTCCTCCTCAATACATACACAATATACAATTTAAATTATACATCTATTATCTGTTCCATGTGCAAACTGCAAAAGCTGTTGGGTTTTGTTCACATGATCCTCAATTCTTAATTTTAAATTTTACTTTCAAAATTCAAGTAAATTCATATAATAATTCATATTATGAAAACTTTTTTGAACTTCATGTAGTACTTCTTTGGTAATTTGAACAATAACGATGATTATGATTATGATTATTAGCATTAGAAACAGAATAAGAAGAATCACTTTACTTTTGACTTGTTTTGTTTTGTTTATTTGACTGTGATTGTGATTGTAATTCTAATTCTAGATTATCTATCTGTTTGATTCTCTTTTTTTTGATCTGAGTTGAACTGGTCTTATCTTTGTTTACTGTTTACACAATCTAAAAACCTAAAACTCAAAGCTGTTTATTTTGTTGTGAGATGAGATAAGATTCATTCTGAGATTTTCAATGAGGAAAAAGAAAAGGAAAAAAAAGACTTTGCTTTTTTCTCAAGATTCAACATTAGCATTTGAAAGTGGAGGATTCAAGTCTCAAGTCGCGAGACTCAAGACAAACAAACAAAATAGAGAATAGAAGAAAAATGTCTTTTCAAAATTCAATTTAAAAAGAACAGAGAGAAATAAAGACAAACAGAAAAATAATAAAAGGAGGAAAAAGTCAAGTGTACTGACTTGTGAGTGAATTGAGCATTGCACATTGAAATTAACTTGCGCGACTTAAATACTTGAGTTTGAAATTGAAATCATCTCAATCACAGTACTATAGGAAAAAAGACACAAGATTGAAACTATAGAACTGAGGCTCGCCAAAAAAAAAGAAGAGGAAAAACTTGTTGATGGTTGATGGTTGATTTTGATTTTGAATAGTGACGTCCTAATGAAAAATGGAGACACATTTTGAATTAAATACAAAATACAAAATCCAACATGTTGGTGAATGGTGAATGGTTGCATTATATATTAGATTAAGAGGATTACAATCCTCCATAAAATCCTTGTTTCACCAACATCTTTTCTTTTTCCTCAATTCACCGAGAAATGTAAAATGGAGATGGAAATGGAGTTGTGTACTTCTACGTAATTTTCTTTATGAGAATGTATAATGTATATGCTTTCAATCTCGGATGTACAATATACAATATAAAATCGAAGATACAATACATAATATAACATGTACGTGTAAGTTGTAAGTTGAACTAGCAATTTCCGTAACATGAGAAAAAGTGAGTGAAAGAAAAGAGCTGGCAAAGGAGTGACTGAGTGGAAGTTAGAGGTTGGAAGTGGTAGGAATGTGTCGACATGATAACGATATGTTTTGCAGGATGGAGCATCCATTTAAATTTCACAATCCAAAATCCACAATCCCCAATCTACATTGTACATTCTAAAGGGTATTTTCAATCTGTAACTAATGATACTCGTGGATTATCCTCTTTGGCACCCAAAATCTCCGTAGCAAAAAAGAAAAAAAAAAGAAAGAAAAAGTATTCTTGAACTAAGTAAAAATATCTAAAATAAAATAAAATGTATTATACAGATCTTTATATATGAACCTCTCTATGCGCTCTCTATACTTGCTATACTTTTTTGTCTTTCAGCTCAGCTCAGTTTAGCAATTTGCATAATTCCTAATTTCCTTTCAGAAATACATTAGATTTTCTTGTTTTACTAAAAACTACAAAGTATAAACGTCTAGTAAATTTTCCTCAGTCTTCTTC
>JABASP010002559.1:0-19236 GCA_019776565.1 Sminthurinus signatus | reverse complement strand
ACAATTCCATAATTTTCCATAATATTCCACTTTTTACACAAGAATCATTTCAAAATCAAGGATAAACCTCGTGCGACTAGGCTAGAAATAGCAACTACCCACAAACATAGTTGAAAACTTCTAAGGCCTCTCTCTCTCTAATCCTTAGATGCACGAACTGGTATTTGTCGACTAAGAGATCACATATTATGTTATTATATATTATACAATATAAAATATAAACAGTTAATGTATAATAATGATTTGTGTAAGTATGTATATTCACATATACGTATTACGTATCTACCATCTACATATATTTTGTGAAATAATGAGCAATAATGATAATTTTCAATTAGAAACGATGGTGCTTTAAACTTTAAAAAGTATTAAGTATTATGATAAATAATATGGATCATACTTTAGGAAAATGTACCATCGAGCACGAAGTTTCAAGCTGAGGAAATCGACGCGCCGATATCTCGCACAGCATCTCTTACATGTTAAAATAATTTTTAATTAATTTTTTAAAAATACTTCCAATCAAGTTAGGACTTTAAAATTTTCAGGGTAATTAGTCTTTGTTTTTAGCTACTCGAATGTGTGAAAAAGTCATTTTCGGCGTAAAATGCTGGATGTTACATTTTCTTAAAGTATGGTCCATATAGTGAACCATGTATACAATTCAAAGTACTAAAACAAGTGCATAATATATTATATATACTCAAGGAATGTGACAAATAGAAAAACACATTGTTTTTATTAATATTATTGTACTTTCATGTCCATTTTCTATGTTTTATCAAATTGTGTGTGTGTTGTCTTTCTTAGATTGTGGCGTTTTGATTTTTATTCCTCTGTTATATCTATTTACAATTTACCACTCAGTTGAAACATAATATATCATTCCTAAAACAAAGATTTTTATGAGATTGTATTTTGCTCATCTCGATTAAATATTTACCATCTAAAATGTAATTGTCAATAATTATCTTGAAATGAAAGATTTTCTTATGAAATTCCAAGGATCAGATCATTCTGTTTCCGAATACTCTGTCCCTGACAAAGTATACAAAATAATAATAATAATTCAAATAATGTTGTTTATACTTCGACGTGATACCTACATAAAAGTAATAAATATAGTGGAAACAACGAAAATACCAATAAAATTATTACATGTCAGAACATACTGCATAATAATAATAATAATAAGTATATATCATAAGTACTTAAGTAGCAATAAATAATAATTAATGGAAAAACAATATAACAATAACAAAACATTCCAAAATAATAATAAAAAACCTGCCTTTCCTATATTTTACCTAAAATGTTGTAAATGCGTTTAAAAAGTATACATTTTGAATATCAATAATAAATAATAAAGTATACACGAATTCACTGGGTTGGAAACTAACAACAAATTATAAAGCTAAAGATAATAATACTCAATACTTATTGAAAAGTATACGGCTCACTCATAAAATTTTAATATAAGTACATAAGTATACACATTTTCCTAACTAAAAGTTCAAAACATAAAAAGTACATGGTAAAGGTCAAGAGAGATTCTCGTATAATTATATACACATTTTGTATATTTAACATAATTAAGCTGCATGGCAATGGTCATGGAACATTTTAAGACTCTTGATGTCTTCTATAAGTTATATTAAAAACGCAACTTGTCTATCTCTATTCTAAAAGTTATACATAATATTATAAGGCATTTAGTAAGTCTCTCTATAAAAAAGCATACAAAAATTTCCTATATTATATCTTTGTCTATAATCTAAAATACAATAAAAACGGTAAATTCTAGATATAAATCTATCAGTAAAATAGCAAATCTCTTTGGATTTTTTGGACGGTTTGAGATTATACAGTTGCATAATATTATATATTACACTAAGAAAGTCATGGTTGATTGTTTACATTTTACATATTTAAATATTATATTATATATATTTGGATGGAATGAAATGGAATGTATATTTTATGTAGAATACACACAATTTGTGTATCTAAGTACATATTAGTTTATAAATATTACTCTAGGTATTTGTTCGCTTTCACTCTGAAAATAGTTTGGATAAAAATGATTCTTGTGTAAAATAATACATTATTTATACTATAGAAAAAATCTTAGAGAGATAAAAATGGTAAAAAAGGATATTAAAATGGATGATGATGATTCTAGCCGTGTACTCCAAGATCTACAATCAACTAGAGCACGAGCACGGAGAAAGTTTTTGCCTAAATAATCCCTGTAA
Organism: Sminthurinus signatus; assembly: GCA_019776565.1. Lineage (NCBI taxonomy): Eukaryota > Metazoa > Arthropoda > Collembola > Symphypleona > Katiannidae > Sminthurinus > Sminthurinus signatus. The sequence goes on along the minus strand of JABASP010002559.1, from coordinate 16,981 downwards.
TTCCGCTGTTCTGGAGGAACAAGTAAAAGTTGTTGAGCTGCATCTTGGAAAATCAAATCACTGTAGGGCGGTGGGGAGTAGAACATGGCAAATCTGTGGATTCCATTACAAATTATAAATAATTAATGTGTGTTACATCACTTTTGAATTATATTCTATAACTTTTTCTACAAATAATTATTATTGCAAAAAGTGTTTTAAATTCCTTACTTGAAATCATCTTCAAATTTACTTCCATACAATTGTTGAGCATATAAAAATAGGTTGGTGATAGCTCTTGTTGTTGTATCATTATACTGTTGACCACCACGAATGACAACGGCATTTGCCTTGACTTTCCCTAGATTACATCGGGCGTAATCTGTGACGGGTGCTCTTGTTCCATCTCTACAAAGAAGTTCATAATCTCCAGCCAAAGTATTTCTAGCCCATGTTTCCCTTCTCTTTCCATCTGTCACTTCACTTACAGTCGTATGTTTGACAAAGGCCACTTGACCTCCTCCTTCAATTAAACATCTGAAAGCTCCTGTAAATATAAAAATTTATGATATAATTTTTATTACTTTCTCTTTGAAATAATATATTGCTATGAAGTATGAAGTTTAAAATTTCCTCTGAATAAAAAACAAACGTACCAGTATATCCATAAAAATCTTCTCCAGCATGACGTGAACAATATGAAAAGGAAGAACCCCGACACAAGTCACACAAGTTATTGTATTGACCTCCGAAATTAAATTCATTACTGAGTGCACCGGGAACACAACTCTTTGTGAAATATTGGGATGCAGACAGAAGAGAATCACAACCATAATTTCTCATTCTACCACTGGAAATGAGATAAGCCATTGGAATTACCCATCCCGCAGCATGTCCAACACCAGAATGACAGGAATATTTTCCTGGAAATAAATTTGGAATTAAACACTTTTCTTTTGATTGATCTCATAATATAATGTATAATGTATACCTACTTATTTTTTTTTTAAAAAAAACTATTCACCTTTTAAATAAGTCAGTTCTGTATCAGGATCTCCTTGATATGCCACAGCTACAGCGTAATATTCTGGTTCTTCTAGATTATAAACTTCTGATAAAACTGGAATGAGATCGTAGATATAACCAGCCGTGTAAATGTCACCAGCATCCATAACTGCCGCATCTGCATCCCTGTAAATAAATACAATAGAATTTTAAATAAATTTCTAAGATTTTAAATAGAAAAAAAAAGAGTAAAAGAAAATAATATAATCTTAGAAAATAACTTACCCTTTTCTGATTGATTCCATGCAATGTATTTGGCTGTGTCCTTTATAACAAGACATTTCTGGCTTTAATAGTTGTGCATTGAGAGCAGTCTATTCATACATACAAAAAAAAATCACAAATTATTTTAAAAATAGAAAATCTACTATATATTTTTTTCAAACAAATAAAAAGGTACTTTGAAATATGAATATTTCATTCTCTAAACTCTAAAGAGTAAAAATAAAACTCACCCTCATTTTAATACATTTGTTGAATTCTGCATCAGATGTGACACACAGAGTCATTTTTGATACTGGACATGATCTAACTTCCATAATTGCATCTAAACTTTTTCCCAAGAACTTTGTATAGGTTTGATCCTCTTCTTGAATGACTTTAAAACTTGCAGTTGCATCCTGTATTCATAATTATTTTATAATTATTATTATGGAATCAATTTTACAAATTGTACAAGTGTACATAATTTTATTTAAAAAAGTATTTTACCTGAAATAATAGATTACTCCGATTTCCATATTGTGGCACGGATTCAAAAATATTAATTTTGGGAGTCACTGTATTCCGATTACGGAAATCATCTGTTGGTTCATCAAGGGATTTGGCAAGATTCAAGATAAATTGTTGATATCTTTGTCTTATGTCAATTGATTTTGAGGAAGAAGTGACCACAGCATGAGAAGGAAGTTCATCCCAATAACAACTCTTCCAATCTTCAATATTCCTTCGTGATCCATCGTAACAAAGAAGCTCATAATTTTCAAGGAATTGTTGATAGGTAAAACTTGAAGAAGCTGATGATGATTGATTTGGATTGAATCGATCAAAGTTTGGATTTTGATTTTGGTTTTGGTTTTGATTACCAAAAGAGTCTCTATTTCTTCCCCGTTCGGCTGGACCAATAAAGTCACGACCATTTCCACCTCCACTACCAAAAGAAAAATTTTGTTGTTGTTGTTGTTGATTGAAACCAAATGGTGGGAAACTTGTTGTAGGACTTCCTGGATTGAAGAAGAATGAAGGTCTATCTCGTTCTCGTTCACGTTCTTGAGTTGCTCTCAAAGCTGCTTTTCTAGCTGCATCAAAATATTCTTGAACTGAGGAATGTTTGACAAAAGCAACATCCCCCTTTTTCTCCATAAGACAATCAATGGCACCTTGATAACCCGCATAAATGTCATTACTTGTACATTTGACACCCGGCAACTCACTTCCACATAGAGCACATAATTTATCCGAATTATCTCCAAGTGGATTGTATTTATTTGATAAGGAGTTTACAGCACAACTAGAAACATGATTAAATTTATTGTATTTTTATTTTTACGATTTTAGATTCCGAATTCAAATACATGTTTAAAAAAATATACTACTAAATTTTATAATTATTTACCTTGGACCAAAATATTCAATAACAGACTTGACATGATTATTACAATCTGTGATTTCCATTCCTCCGTGTTTCATTAACTATACAAAAATACAATAAAGGCACATGAGAAAAGAAAAGGTATAATTTGACAACAGTAAGTATATGTGTATACATTTTGTATTGATATAATGCATATTTGTATGAAAAGCATAATAAAAAAGCACATGTTAAATGTTTTGTTGACTTTTGTATGATGTATTGATTAATTTTGTTTACCTTGTTTACAGGCACAATCCATCCAGCTAATGATCCAACTCCTCCAAAACATGCTTTCTTTCCTCTCAAATCCCGAAGGGATGAAATTTGAGAATGTTTTGGAACAAGAGCAACGGAAAATAATCTTCCAGTTTCCCCAAGTCCATCAATATTATAAAGTTCTTGAAGAATTGGCACTAAACTATTATATCTTCCTCCTACAAAAACTTCTCCAGGATCCAAAGTTGTGATATCTGCCTTATCATTGTCAATGGCTACCATACAATCATCTTTATTAGAGGCCTGAGTACAATTTAGTTGGAAAGTCCGCTCAGGTCGTCCATATCTATCCAGTCGAGGACTATTTCTTCGGAGAAAATCCGAAACTTCTTCACATTTCCTCTGTTCTTCATTATTCACTGTACACCATATAAGCTCATCTACATTTCTCCCATTCAATTGTAGTTGTTGTTGTGGTTGTTGACCACTGACAAAGGCTGAAAGTAAGAAATAATTAACCATAATATATTTGATATTTATTTTTTATACATTTTAATAATTATATCAAATGTATGTACATATATATTTCATTTTGATAGATGACAAATTAATCCTTTTGTTTGTTGACAAATATCCAACTTACCAATTAAAATGAATGCTGTCAATGTGATAAATACACTAGTTGCCATTTCAGTTAATGGTGAGTGATATGTGTATATATTATTTGTAATTTAATTTTAAAATTATCATCTATAAGTATATGTATCACTTGTTGTTGTATTTAAAAATGTATATTTATATATTTTTTTAGTATAAAAAATTACATGATTTATATTATATTTTTAAAATGGTATTTTCACAACCGGAATTCATACACTTAAAAACTGTCATTATAATGACACTCGATTTTATATACCGTACACACATGTAAATAATATGGATTTTTTGGAAATGATGAGTAATGAACAAAAATACATGTACACTCTGTAGCGTCCCTTAGAAATCTTGTCAGAAAATATGAGGGTATTTTTCAGTGAACATTTGATAGTAATCAACAATCAACTAATTCCAATATTAAATTATAATGATGATTTCATATTTATTTTGTAAATACCACACCCAATAACTACAATGTATCAATCTACTACAATCTATGTAATAAGTACATGCACAACAAAAACCAAAAGTACAACAAAAAAGCCTTTGAAAAATTCTTGTGTGTAAATGAATGCTTTGAATAAAAGTCGGTTGATGAATACTGAATCACATCACCCCAGAGAAAAATAGATGGGAAATCTTTGATTTCTTTACATACTACACTATGAATCGTTATTAATTATAAAATAATTAAATATGGCATTAAAAAATACTTTCTTGAAACTATTTCATGTGTAGTATCTAAATATTTCATGTATATTATGTACTTTGTGTTTTCTGTTTCAATGTAAAGAGGGTATATAAAAAAAACCTCAATCTTTATAATACATCATACATGTGGTCAAAACATGATGAGAGCTTTTTTAATTAACAGATGTTCTTTTAGATATTTAAATCTTTATAATCTCTCGTTAAAAATAGATTGAAAACTATCTTTAAATGGTGTATGATATATTTTATATACAAAACTGATCTGTGGATTTTATATAAAATGTTATTTTTTATATAGAGCTGTATAATATACGGCTGCAGCATGCATATATTTTTTTAGATGAACAGCGAAATACTTGGTGGGGGAAAAAATAAATTAATTGCAATTAAATTTTTTTGATCTAGTATAGTTTTCTATCATTAAAATTAAAGTGTAATTAACGATCTGGTTTTTGTTTCTATTCACCTTTGTATTCATACACATCAAGTGGTCAAGATGGTGGTCATGCAAATACGGGACAATGACCAATTTGCAAAGACAATTGAGTAAGTCTATTAAATATTTTAAACTTGATCGGCTTTTTTTTGTAAAAAACGTTCTAGAAACTTTTATTCTAATAAGTATAAAATACGTATATTAGTGCTGTAAAATCATTAATCATGTGTTTGTATTACTAAATTTCATAGGACCAATACTCTAATTGTAGTTCATTTCATGGCACCATGGGCAGCTCAATGTCAGAGTATTAATAATGTTCTTAAAGATCTATCTGAACTCAATGATTTGAAGGAAGTAGTTTTTGCTGAAGTAGAAGCTGAACATTTTCCAGAAGTCAGCCTAACACATAATGTCATCTCTGTCCCTACTGTTTTGTACTTCCGTCGAGGAGAATTATTAGATCGTGTTGATGGTGTAAAAGTAGCTGAAGTAACGAGTAAAGTTAAAACTCATGTAAGTATTTTGTGTATATGTGTACATAATATATATTCATATAGAGTATTAGTTTTTCAATTATAATTCAAGTCATATTTTCATGTTTTTATGTATATATATATATATAGGTAAAAGCACCATCATCCGCACAAGTTAGACAAGTTCAAGAACCAGCAGCTGCTGGACAGCAAACAAGTGCTTCTTCTGGAGTAACTTCAACACCACAATCCCAAGCGGAAACTGTATCAAATGGAGCTACTACTCAACCTTTTGTGACTATTGAACAGAAACTTAAAAGTCTTATTAATCGTCAAAAGGTTATGATTTTTATGAAAGGCAATCCAGAACAACCCCGATGTGGCTTTAGTCGAGCTCTTATTGATATTATGAAACAATTCCCCGAGTAAGTGCATGAATTGAAAATATTATTAAAATTATAATCATAATAATATGTGTTCAGCTATGTTGTTTTATGTAATGTATAATAATTGTTTCTTTCTTTCTTTTATTTGACAGTGTTCGTTTTGGTACGTTTGATATTTTGACTGATGAAGAAGTTAGACAAAATCTAAAAACATTTTCAGACTGGCATACTTATCCTCAACTCTATGTTAATGGTGAACTTGTTGGAGGCTTGGATATTATTAAAGAACTTCAAGAAAATGGAGAACTATACACTACTCTTATAGCTTCATAATTTTTTGAACAAAAAATATCAAACAAAGTAATTTTAGAAGCAAGGAGAAACAAAATATTGTATTTGGTTAGTCATTTTATTACTAAAAACAAAATATGCTAAAAATCAAAGACTTTTATCCCGTTTGTAATATATGTAAAACCTAAAAACTATAGATTAGGTATTATTATTATTACACTTTTACACTCCATTTTAAGAATGAAAGTATATTTTATGTCATGATATTTCACCATATTTAACATAAAATATAGTTATGAGTATATATATATAATATGGATTCAGCCTTCAAAAAACTTTTTGACAAAAACTTAAAAAGAAGAAAAATATTTCTAATGGTATACACATAGTATGATAAAACTCAAAGTCTATAAGTATATTATTATGTTTTATATTATTTTCAAAATGCTTTCTCCAAGTTTCAACGTCAATATTATTCTCTCTTTTTTTCTCTCAGAAAAAGTTAAATATCTGATTCAACTACTCGATACAATTATTAAGTAAACTGTATACCTTATTACTCGAAAACTGAAATTATCTCATTATTACAAATAAACGAAAGCATTTGTGAAAAAAAAGAAAGAATTAACCTTTTATAATCTTTAAAATACAATATAATATGATTTGAGTAGTCAACAGACAACATGTTGTAGAAATTTTATATAAAATGTCATATAATATTTTGTAACATAAAATGCAAAACTTATACTGAATCCTCTGAACCAGCCTTCTTATCTTCTCTTTAAAAAAAGATAAGAAAATTGATCTTCAAATATATTAAAATTTGAGTACCGTTTACTTTATATTATGTACTTTTCCAAACGTAAAATAAACATGACATTATAGAAAATCATTCAGTTATTTATCGTTTTTTATGTCAAATAATGCTTTATCTTATAGAATCTTTCGTTTATGTTTACTTTTATGATTATTCATAAATATTTCGGCGATTTTTCATGATTTAATCCTTATACCTTATAATAGTATACAGTCAGTGAACTTTGTTCTCCACGTAGACAGATAGATAATAGATAATACTTTTGAAGTCTATATGATTCATATATTATAATATTCCTTTATATTTCAAAGTTTGAAACAGGTGTAAATATTTTGCCTATTGTAATACTCAGCTAAAAGATTTTTTTGTACAGGTTGATTGTTTCATTATATTTTTCAAGTGTAGCAGGTGTAAAATTAATCAATTTTCTGCACTCGGTATATCCTGCACATATATATGGATTTTAGAATCTACAGAGTACTTGATACTTGATATTTTTATTTTTCGGTAGTTGTATAATATTCAGCATTCAGTATAATTTTGTCATTTTACAATTTATAACCCACAAATCTCACATACTACCATTAATCATTATATATTGTTATTTGACTGGACCAGAAATAATAATACATTTTCATACTTTGTTATATATAATGAAAGAGGACTTTTTTTATCACCTTCATATTTCACGCATGTATACAACGCACCATACAATTTATGTAAAATGAATTTCATAGTACTGAAAGTACAAAACAGATAAATAACTTTGTAAATAAGTAGTTACTTTGTAGATAAAACTTTTAACTTTTTTAGAATACTTTTACTTATGATAAACGTTGTGCAGAGTAAGCATTTTTTTCATGTAGTATAAAGTATAAAACTACAAACGCATTATGTTTCTACATAGCTGGCAACCTTTATTTTTTTGTACTGTAGACTATAGACAGTACTCAACTTATCTCATGTATATTCAATTGCCTTTGTACAAAACAAGCTAATTTCTATGTATCAATATCAATATATCTACATATGTACGTACGTAAGGTTATACAGCGAAGAGTGAGCATGAAGTAGACTTGTCTAAAGTCTAAAAACTCACATTCTGTTGCGGTGTGAGCAGGTTTGGATTTTGACTTTTGACAAAAAATACTTACATACTACATAATATATACTGCTGAAAGTACACACGTGTTCTTCAGTGTTAGTTTTGAAGTGGATGGGACAAAAAAAGAATAGTTCATTCTCATTCAAATAAAAATTCTGGGCAGTAAATTTATTTGACTGCTGGAATTATAATTTCTTGAAAAATGAAACCGGCACCAGGAAGAGATATAATTGGAATCGGTGAAGACATCACTGATTACAAGTTCAATGGGGTATGTATTTTTTTTACATTATTTCTCTCATATTATAAATTTTTTGATCTCTAAACTTTATATGCACACTACTAAATACAAAATATAAAAGTTTTCGTTTTTTTTCAACTTTTTTTAGATCTTAGACTGGCTCATCACAATAAATGATCCAAGGTCAGTGAAAAATACTACACTTTTCGCTTTTCTCATATTATATCTTGACATGTTACAGAAAAGTTAAATAATCGTTATACTAATATTTGATATTTGATGTACATTGAAATAGGGAGATATGGAAAGCACAACCAACTTACTTAATTTCAGAATGGGTCTATATCACTTGTGGACTCTTGACATTTATACATTGTATGTTTTGATTTTTACTAGTTATTTTACATATATAAGATGTCATAATGACAGAATGATTATATTATTATTTCTCTCTCAAAAATTCTAGCTCAACGTGTTGGAGGTCGATTTAAATGGCTATGGCTTGCTTGTATTGTTCATGGATTCTTTGTTGAAAATGTTACATTTTGGACTAAAGAAATTAATAATTTTTGGCATAGTCAAACCACAATTGTTCTTCTCGGTCGACGACTTCCATTACACATCATTTGTCTCTATCCTACCTTCATCTATACAGCTACTTCTATGGTATCTAGACTCCGACTCAATCTTCTTTCCACAGCAATGGCCACAGGACTTGCTGTAGTCCTCATTGATATTCCTTATGACATAATGGCCGTCAAATTTGTTCATTGGGTACATAATACAACTTTTTTTTCAATATATATATTAGTTAAAGTAATAAGTAATATTTTCAGTAACTTAAAAAAAGAAACTTCAAAATTATTTAGTTATAAAATGTTTTGATAATTTTTTTTTTTTATAGACATGGCATGATACGGATCCAAACATTTATGATCGTCACTATTGGGTGCCTTTTACTAGTTATTATTTCCATGCTACATTTGCTTGTTCTTTTACCCTTGCTTTCCATGGATGGAGAAAACTACTCTGTGAAAATGATTCAGAAAATAGATGGACTGCTGACAAGAGAATTTCCAGAGAATTACTTTGTACTATTCTTGCCGGTTTTAGTGGGATGCCAGGGGGTGTTTTACAATTTCTACCCATTTATCATCCATTTCATGATTATTATGGAATACATACAGAAAATTGTGTCATTACTCTGGTTCTTATCTACTTCCTCATTGCTTGGACATATGATAGAAGAGCTACTCCTGGTTCTCGCCCCTCCAAAGGTAAAAATTAAACTAGAAGCAACAACAAACAGTTTATATTTCCTAAAGTATAATGTATAAAATATTATACTATTTGAACATTATTATAGGACTAATATTATACGACATGAAGTATTATGAAAAATTATTTATTTTATAGCTGAAAGCAGTGGATACTATATCAATGAATTGGTCATTGGATTATTTTTACATTACTCTGTCTATTTGGGAATGGCTTTATTTGGAGATCCAGAATATGAAGTTGCTGTTGGTTTACATGAAAAAATTGGACCATGTGATGATATTATGGAACAAAAGACCATGTTTACACTTATAACTGGAGAGGTTAGAGAATTATGATGATTGACTTATTTGATTAATACTTTATAATAATATAGACACTCTCTCCACTACGAATTTTAATAGTACTCAACAAATTAATGATGAAAAAAAAAACTTGTTATAATAATATAAAATGTAATGTTATACTTTTTCTATAGACTTCAAAAAGAAGAACCTTTCTCTGTCTAGAAGACTTTGATGAACAGTACTTTGATTTTAGTTGTGTGGATAAACCACCAAAAATGGGATCAGAATGGTATACCATTTGTGGTACTCCTTATCCTAATAAAGCTGAATATGTCCAGGTAAAACATACAACTATAAATTCTTAAATGGAAAAGACAATTAATAACTATCAATCAGTCTATATAATGGATCTCTTTACATAAACAAATGAAGCTTTGATATTTGAAATACACTAATACTAATTCATTATTATATAATTTTAATAGGTAATTGGACTAATTTGCTTTGTTGCATTCATGTTCTTCCGTGCAATGCTTTTTGCCTCAGCTCCAGAATGGAATTTTAATAATAAGAAAAAGACCAAATCGAAATCAAATTAATGTTATATAAAGTTACAAATTATATTAGAAAAGTTTAATCTTTTTCCATAATAATATTGCTGACTTTGTTACATGAAAATACAATAATAATTATCATTACAAAAAGTTGTGGATTGTAAAAAAGTTATACATATATAATAATGCATGCATATTTCATATAATATATTTACATACATTATATACTTGTATTTTTTTGAATAAATAAAGATGAGGAAAAAGTAAACTTAAAATATGATTACATAAAAAAACATGAAAATTATATATTTTTATGTTTTTACATCAATATCCACAGTAGAAGATGATTGACTTTCATTATTGTTATTATTTGCTGAGAATTCTGTTGAACTTTCCTCCTCTTCTACTTCTAACTTCTCAACTTTAATTTTCTTGTACACAACATAGTAGTAATTTTCATCCTCCACAACCAATTCTGTAAAAAGTTGACGACCTAATTAAAAAAACAAAAGAATACAACACATCAAAATCATTATATCTTCACAATACATTATTATATTATCATAATTCATCATTTTACATGAAAGTTCAAATTATCATGACAGGCATCATGCATAATATTTTGTTAAATTTTCTATTTTTTAAGTAAATCGTATATTGATATATTATCACATTTGCTAAACATAAAATACTATAATAATAATAATAATATTAACTTTTACCTTTGTAAATAGATCCATCAATACGTTTGAGTTTCTTCAAATGAGAATGGAGTTTTTGTAATTCTGTAGCTTTCTTGCTTCCTTTTTTACTTTGCTCTTTACTTCCCATTTTGACAACTATAATTTGACAATAACTGACAACTTTTTAAAGTAAGAGGAATATAGATTGTTTATAACAATAATAATTATTATTAGTTAATAGTAGTTAATATTGAAAAATTAATAAAATTCACACCAGAAAAAATCTGTTTCTTGAAAAGTTTTGCACTCTTTTTTTATCACAAGAAATATTATGCAAGTTCAGTCTTGTTTCTCTCTATGATGCAAATTTAAAAACGTATTTTATAAGCTTAGCGTAAATATAAAATATAAAAACAAAAACCTATAATGGAAAAATGCTATCAAGAAAATCTTTCATTGAATCCTCTTCTTGTACTAAGTCGACACACTCAAACTGTTGAGGTAATGACGATGATTTTTTAGATTTCTTAGTTTTCTTCTTTTGCTGTTCTTCTTCTTCTTCGTGGTCTAAAGGTTGTCCTAATGAATCAATTATCTCGTTACACACTTTATCTTGATTTCCCTGTGTATAAAAAATAATTCTCCATTACAAAATACTATGCTCAACAAAAAATGATGACAGAAAGGGAGAGAAAGATTTTTAACAATTTTTACTTTTTTATGCCCATTAAAATCGAATCTACTTTCCAAGTAAAATATGCACTTAGCTATATGTGTAATGTGTATATATTTAAATGCTATATAATATTATATAAAACAAAAAAAACTAAACACAACATATAAATGAATGAACATTTTGTACCATTTCCTTTTTTAAGTCCCTTAAATCTCTTTTTAAACTTTCAAGTTCAGTAATATCACTTCGGATTTTTGTCAATACTTCTACTTGTTCCTTTCTTTTGCCCTTTGTGTTGACAACTTCCGGTGACTTAGGTAATGAAAATGTAGCTATCGCACTGTCCAATTCAGTTTGATTGTCATTCTCACTCTTCAGAATTTTTTTCATTCCATTCACTTAAAAAATGCAAGTATACACAAAAATATTATAGAATATGAAAACTATACGTACATTATATATTATGAGATTAACTATTTATAAATAAGTGATGCAAACTATATTATAATATATAAAATATGATTCTTATATGAACTATGAAATTTCTTACCAATATTATCTGAATTAAAGCTAATATCACTCATGTTATTGAAATTAAACTTTAAATTGATGAACAAAATAAAAAACAAATAAATAAAAACACATGTGTGCTTTGAATTTTTAAAGAAAGTGAAAAGGAAATCTTAGGAGAGAAACGATTTAGTGTGTGTACTAACTGTGTACAGTATATAGTATATTATATATTTATTTTATAATATAAACAAATCATTATTATATATTAAAACTGCTTATATTTTATATTGTATAATATATAATAACATATATTATTTATTCATTTACAACTCATACGAAGTTAGAAGAAAATATTTATCGGCCGTGGATAATAAACTCAAATTATCATTAATATACTGTACTTCCTTTGAGGGGAAAATAATTTTCTCCGTTTCTCCTATCCCTACTTTTCTATGACTGTACTTTAATTGTAATTCTAAGATTTTTGTTTCCTTTTCTGCATCAATTTGATATATAGCAGTCTGGGATAGAATCTCCTCTTTTTTCACGGCAGCATCGGCATTTATCCGGGTTCCAACGGTTCTCTCTTGTTCTTTCTTCAGATCAACCACCTTTGCACATACACCCCAACCTATAGCCGTTGTAGCAGCAGCAACAATAAACAAACGCGGAGACATTTTCGCTATCTCCACACTTGCTTTTACAGCTTCTTTGTAATTAATAAACTCTATGAATGACACCAATCCCTCTTTTAGTTTAGATAGTACGGAGGGCATCTATAAAAGTAGAAACAAAAATAAACACAATGGATTAAAATCTACATTATATAATATAATATATACATGATAAATGAATATACTTGTATGATGAAATAATGTATATATAATATATAAATATTAAATGATTAAAAAATTATGTTTTAAAATGTAAAAAAGAACTTACGGATGAAATATATAATGACGAGGATGAATAATAATTTGAAGTGAAGAAAACAATAATCCCGAACAGATACGAGTAACTTGAAAATTAGTTAACTATATATAGATCACCACGAGGAATAAGATATGATATTTTTCCGATGAATCGACTGAAGCTCAAGTGAGAAATGAAGGTGTGCGTTTTAACTTTAACTACAATCGCCAGGGCTCTGTTTTTCACATCTAGATTTCAATATAAGATAAAAATTAGTTTAGATGTTTTAAAATAGGAGTAGAACACAAGATCAAAGTAAAAACGTATAAAATATTGAATATTGAAAGAGAGAGAGAGAAAGAGAGATAAGCAGAACTGAAAATTCCTTACATTCTTTTGTAAATGCATGCAAAACTACATTGGGATTTGGAATACATTAGTTTTGTATATTTTACTATAATATTTCTTGTATTTCCTATCTTACATACCAATATGTACTCATTTTTATTCCAATAATAATAGACAAGAATATAGAAATTTCCAGTTGTGACTTTGTATGTATGTATGTATGTATTTAAACTCACTTGATGATGTTGTTGTTTTCTAAACCAGAGCTTGAATTTGACCAAAGAAGATGATGGGATGAAGAACGAAGTGTTTTTAGAAAAAGAAGAAATTTCGAAAAACTCAAGAGCATAATAATATAAAGGTACATTATTTAAAATTTTAATTAAATAAGTTAATGTATTCAAAAATGAACAAAAAAAATGTACTTGATTGTATATTGTAAATAAAAATACTATATTTTATGTACGTTATATAGTAATAGTAATACGATTATTAAATAATTTATAATAATTAACGATTATAACGTTTACTATTCAATGGTAAGACGAGACAAAGATGACCAAATATACATACATTTTTCGTATAATATATAATATATGTATATGTACATTGGATCATGGATAAATTACTATTGCTCATATTAGTTTTCATTTTCAAAATATATTATGAAAAACAAGATCATTAGTAACGATGCCTTGGTCCACTATTCCCTCCAGCACTAGCACTACTACTACTATTTTTAGATCGACTGAAAACCATTGTATGACGAGGAACATAATCATCTACAGCTTGATTTCCTCCTCCTCCTTCTCCTTGTCTTGAATAATCTGTTTGTTGTTGATGTTGTTGTTGCATGGATAAATTAGAAAATTGTCGATTAAATTGATCATATCCTTGATCTTGACTTCTCGGTTGTTGTTGTTGTTGCTGCATGCCAGAAGGTCTCCAATTTGAAGTTTGTTGATGTTGGGATTGTTGTTGTTGTTGTTGCGACTGCTGCTGAGGTGGAATTCTTTTACTTTCATATTGATCATATCCTCCTCTAGTTCTTTGTGAGGGAGGTTGATAATGCTGTTGTTGTTGTTGTTGGTATGAAGATTGTTGGGATCTATATCCATTATCAACTCCTCTTTGTTGTTCATTTTGATAATGACGACTATAATTATCATCTCTTTGGTATTGTTGTTGCTGGTGTTGTTGTTGTTGATGATGATATTGGTAGTCTGAATTTTGATGGTATTGTTGTTGTTGTTGTGAAGATGGCATATTATGATATCCATTATTATTTCCTCTATTTTGTTGTTGTTGTTGTTGATAGTGTGGAGTATTATTTTGTGTAGGAGATTCATCAACTAAAGATGGGAAATTACTAGATTGTAAACCATCAAATCCAGAACTATTTCCACGTTGTTGTTGTTGTTGCGATTGTTGTTGTTGTTGAGGACGAGAAAAACCATGATTATTTTTAATTATTGTATTAGCAAAATTTGATCTATCTGGTTTTCCTCCAGTAGAATATCGTGAATCATTTTGTCTTCTTGATTGTTGACCATCACTACTATTACCACCACGATCACTTCTTCCTCCATCTCTTCCACCTCTTCCTCCTCTACCACCACCACCACCTCTATTTGAAGAATCATTATCACCTTGTGAAGCTTGTGAATCCCAACGATCACTTCTAAATCCTTTGAAAGAATTACCATTACTACTTGTTGTTGTTGTATCTCTTCCTCCTCCTCTACTTGAAGAATATCTATCACCACGATCATAATAACTATCATTAGAATTACTTCCACCTCCACGACCTGAATTATAACGATCACTTCTATCATTTTGTTCCTTTGCTGATGTTGTTGTTGTTGTTGTAGTATTTGTCAGAGGAGAAGATGGATTATCCTTTTTAATTTTAGCTTCAATAAAACCAAAAAGATTAATTGTATTTGAGGGTTGTAAACCAAGTTCATTTCCTGTTGGACCATCATCATCATCTCGATCTTTTCGAGAAGTTTTACGAGAACCATGAAGTAATTGTTTCTCTTTTTCTGCTTCACGTTGACGAGACATTCCACTTTCTCTTGATTTTACAGTTCCCTATAAGAATAGACAGAAAGGAAAATATTAAATTAAAATTACAAACTACTTTCTTTGTTTGGTATTATGAGGTTGAAATAATTCAAATTAATATCTATAATCATTATAAGGAATTTTACCTTTAGATATTTTAAAGCTTTTTGTGGGTTTTTAAATTTTCTTATAGCTTCTTCAGCTTCTTCTTCAGTAAAACCTTCATTCATAATATCCTGAACTCCTTTATCAATCAACTGCAAAATATAGGATATATAAGTAAATAATAAATATATTTGAAGGTTTATTATTTTACCAATATGTGAATATTTGTATGAAAAATACATTTTAAAAAAACCAATAATAAGTACTAAATTATTTTTCCATAAAAAAAACATACTTTAGTAATAAAACAAAAAACAAATATATTACTTTTTTGCCTTCTCCAAATTGTTTCATTGGTTTATTTTTGGCTAATTCAGAAATGACTTCTTGTCTTTGTGCATCAAATTTGGATTTTGACGGATCTACATCACCCTTTTGAGACTCTTGTTGTTTTACTATATCCATCGCCTATAAATAAATAAATAAAAGTGTAAAGATAATAATTATTGTTTTAGGAAAATAAAGTTGACAATTTATGATATACGACATAAATAGTATATTATTAATCATACCTTGACATTTCTAATGGAAGCAGAATCCACTACTGGGCCTCTTTTTAAAGCAGAAAATGGTTTCCAAAGAGGTGGGTTATCCTTTTCATTTGTATTACTTGATCTAAAACTCCAGGATTTCAACTTTTCTGTTTGTAATTGCATATTCCATTGTTCAGCTAGAGCTGGAACAACACCTCCAATCACATTCGTATTACGAGGAGTAAGCAGAATGAAATTTAATACAATAGGAATATCTTGAACTATTTCAACCTTGGTTCCTGGTACTGTAGTACTCCTATAGAAAAATTATACAAATACACAAGCACATCAAATTAAAGTCATATCATTAAGTATACATTGATTGCCAGTATACATATTTAACAATGTTTAAATCCAAAAAAAAAATAATACTTTTGTATACATAATATATATGCTTACGATATTTTTGGATGAAAATCACTCAGGGCATGAATACTATATAATTTCAAAAAAAGTAGAAGGAAAAAAATACTTCTTTATTAACTCACTTTAATTCACAATAAAAAAAAAAAGTTTAAATAATCAAGAATATATTTTATGCTTGATAATATGTCTAAAAAATAACAAATGTGTATTATAAATGTCATTCTTTGACACTTACCTAGCTTTGCCATCAGTCAAAACAACTTTGATGACACTATTTTTTGGATCAGGTTTTGATAAAGTAGATTCTGCTTCTTTGTTTTTCCTTGGAATGGATAAATTGACACATGATGAGATTTGAAGAATGCTTCCAGCTGGAATTAATTTCTTGGACACACATTCTTTCAAGAAATGTTCAACGTCCTCCGATTTTGTAAAATCTTGCTATAAATTTGGAAAAACACATTAAAATCATTAGAAATCTTAAAAATTCGTTAAAATACATGAAATCTGACACATAATATATGTACGATATAAGTAACAAATTATAAATGACAGCAAAATTTTATGGAAAAATATGTACTCACGT
>JABASP010002558.1:0-19245 GCA_019776565.1 Sminthurinus signatus | reverse complement strand
ATTAAAAAAGTTATGGGATTTAATTGTGATTATGTGGATTTTGAAGCCTAAGAATGTACATGATACACAATCAAAGGGAACGCAACACATGAGACATCTGGTGTCAGAGAATCACAATGATGTGCCCATTATGTACCTTTAATCAAAATTTAAAACAACTTATAGTATGTGTAGTATAAAACAGGAAAAATCATACCAATATTTCTAAAGGTTCAATGCTCTTATTCACATATTTTTATTTTTATTATTGAGTGTGACTAAAGTATAATAAATACATAATATATGGACGAACAAATTCTTTGAAAATCTTTGGACTTTGGGCTTTAGATTAAATTTCATGCATGTAAAATTCAATTAAATTTTATGTCTTTATTGCCAGTCCGATTTTCAAATAATAAAAAGAGTATTATCAATCATCGTGCAGTTTGAATTTGAGGAGTTTCATCTTGTGTACTTAGCATGACTGATACGCACTTTTATACATTAAATATATAGTATATAGTCAAAGCTCAAAGGAGTACAAAGAAAAAAATTATAAAGAAACTTGAAGATAAAAGATGTCTATCAAATTAGTGTACACATTCATGTGAATTTTATGATGTACATTTACCATTTGCTAAACGCATGTAGAAAATAAAACAGTCGGATGGAGATGAGATTGGTGATATTATATATTATATGTAAAGAGGAGTAACCAAAACTCTGGAAAAACTAATGCCTCTCTTGTTGAATACGTGTACAGTGTACATTGTACATGTAGAATGTAGATGATATTACACATTACACATATTATAGATATGATAAATGTTAATACATGTCTACGCCAAAGTGATGTTGATGTGTCTAGAGGATGGATTATTATTATTATCATTATCTCGCCTTGTCGCGGTTAATAACGACCAGTCAACAATAATGATATGAATAAACAACAACCACCAGGTAGGTAGGTAGGTAGGTATGTAGGCAGGTAGGTAGGTAGGTATGTAGGCAGGCAGGTAGGTAGACAGACATCAAGAGGAGAGAAAGAAAGGAGAAAGAAAAGTCATACTCAAACTATTTATCAAATCAAAAGTTATATTATGGATTATGTGGTGTTTGTAAAAAAAAAGACAAGAAGAAGAATGAAGAAAGATATGTAATAATCTTTGATTTCCAACTGGTGGTCTGTAGTCTGTAGTGCATAGAAAAAGGGTGTCTTTTTGGACTCATCGCATTCATTTTATATTTTTTTCATCATACAAAAAGTATTTTCATTATTATCTCAAAATGCCCAAAGTCTAACAAAGGTAGTAATTATTTCCTTTTGGAAACGTCCCCTTTATCAGTCTCTTTTATTTATTCTTTATATTATGTATTATGTTTACTGTCTGTATAATTTATGGCTTCATTCAGATTTTTTCCCCCTCTTCTTAACTCTTTACCTCTCACACGCATTATTTTCTCTCTCTCTTTCTCTCTCTCTTGCAACTGCCAAATTCCGAAAGGAAAACCAAAACCAAAACAGATAGTCATTATCATGAGCAACTTGCAACTTGTACTTAATAATCATAATGGTAATAATAATGTAATGTTCCTCAAGTGACTGCAATAAAATTTATAAACCACTACTCACTACTTGCTACTACTACTACTGCTGATTTCTAGAGTCTAGAGTCTCCTAGAGGCAAATAAGGAAAAATACTACTTCTGCTACTACTACTGCAACCTGGAGAACCATTTTTCAAAAAATCCCATTGCATACATATACTATATACTTATGTATCTAGTATCTACATTTCAATTTTGTACATGCGAAAAAGATTATCTGTTAGGAATACAAATTCATTCAGCAATCCCTTTCGCCTTTCGGAATTGGTTACAGAAGAAAGAAAGAAAAGAAAAAAGAGAAGGATCATAATTTTTTTTCATTTTTCTCGAAACAATAGACAAACATAATATACGAAATGCAATATGCAATACTAAATAATATATCATATAATATAAACAACACATGATGAAAACAAGCGAGGTTGTCGGGCAGTACGTAAAAAAATTTGTTCAGCTGGAGACAAAACAACAAACAAGTTTCAATTCTCCTTCTGTATACAGAATACAGACTACAGACCTACTCTAAAGTCTAAAGTCTAGAAGTTCGTGTGTAAACGTATAATCAATTTTATGTGAGAGTCTTCATTTATTTATTACTATATTATTTATTCTATTATTCTTTCTGTGTTCACAATCTGTTCGAAATTCAAAGTGTGTATTACATGAGCCAACAAATCTCTTTCTCCTTCCTCTGTGTCCCTTTGAAAAATTCCTATTTTCAATAACTTTTTGTGTCTTTCATATTTCATATGTATGTATGCAAAGACCATGGTACGGTTTGAATTTTGAATATTTACAACTTTAATATAAGGAATTTTCTTCCGATTCCGTATTCTGTATTCTGTGTGTATAATACATTTTCCATTGGTCTTCAGTTTTCACAGTCTTCAATGTTATTGATACCGACATATTTTATAATGGATTCTGAGGAATTATTGTGATTGCCATGTTTCATACTTGATACTTGATACAGAGCAGCTTTGTGCAGTGCAACAAAGCGCAAAACACAAAGCACAAAGCAGTTATGAACAGTGAACAGGGATAATAATAATGGTACAGCGGTTGATGAGCTAGATAATAATTTATAAAACTACAATTTAAACTCTGTAATCTAATTTAATGCTTCAAGTACCATGATATTAATTTTTATGGTATAGTTTTCCATCCTCTCCGTCTTTCGTCTTGCCTCTTTTCCCGTCGTAGTTGGGGGGTCACTCATGTATAAAACTTGTAATGTGTGCAGAGTGTAGTGCCCACTGCCGTAATCATCATCATTATAGAATTATCATAATTTTATAACATAATAAAAATGAAAAAAAAAATTGAAAATAAGCATGCTCATTTGTCTGTAGATCGTAGACCAGTGGAGAGGAAATTATCAAATAATTTACTCACAGGCTTTTATTATATATTATATCTATATCATGCTCCCTTCGTTTCAATTTCCAGAGAAGCACAGTGTGTTATTAGACCTATAGCTATAGTCTAAAATCTAGTACTAGAAGTCTTTGGTCTTTGGTCTCTGTTTTCCGCAAAAAAAAACAATCATAATAAATATTATACACCTGATGCAAACAGAGACAGAAGACACCCGATGAAAAGATCCGATCAATGAAAGGATGAAAGAATGAAAAGAAAAATTTGATGATGAACTGATGATAAGTTGCAAAACTCAAAACTGTTTTGCATTTCCAACCAGTTTTTGGTTAAATTTCCCCCGACATCCGACATGATACAAAAGATACAAGAGATATAAATGCGATAGTAAATAGTAAACAAAAAAACTACATTCAATATTCAAGTGTTTGTAGTTTGTAAACTATTTTATCTTATTCAATATTCCAAAATGTAAATACGTGTTTAATTTATGACTTCATCACCAAATTATTACTACATGTGTTTTTTGAGCATCTACATTCTACATTCTACTGCATTTGTCCGTGCTGATGAAATGATTTCATATAGCATTTTGCATGCTATATCTAAAACAAACTGTTCTAAAATTAAAGTATAACAAGTTGTATAATATATGTATCTTTTCTTCATGATCTTACGAGAGATTGACTTTAGAAGAGTGAATAAATGGCCATTAAACTGACCAACCCTTCCTCGTCTCTTGCATACAGATGAATGTTTTCGTACTTGGTTTCCGTTCTATGTTTATAGTTTTATGCTGTTTTTTATTTTATCGGGAATATTATAAACTTGTGATTTTTCAATTTAAACTAGATTATTAAAAATTAGAAAAATCTTTTAATTTTTTCATACTCTATAAACAAGTGAGAGATACCTGACAATATTACGTAATACGTATTTACTGTTTTACTGTTTAGTGGTTTTGAGCCAACTTGTACTTTTTATTATGTAGATTTAAGATTCATCAAATAGATCTAAAATCTAAGGATGCCTCTGACATAAAAAAATATAGGGAGTGGGAAAAGCCCATACTATGTATTATGTATACAGTACATATACAGTACATCTACTATCTACTGATAAGAATTCTTCAGACATTCATAAGTAGTATTTGCACCTCATTTAAATTACTCGCTTCACATTTCTTTTTAAAATTTTATGGCTTCATCATTCCCATAAACATTATCGTAATCTTCATCTTTATCAACTGTACTGTTTTCAAGTACGTTGTCCATGTTTGATCTGTCTCAGTGATAAAAATGAAAACAATCTTAGATACAACAACTTGTGTACTTGTGTATTATAATACATAATATATATTATTATTATTATTATGATCGTAAAAAAGTTCAACCAAAACGGCAATCTTGATCTACAAAAGAAAACAAATCTGACTATGTATACAGACTTTTGTTTCGAGTTTCGAGGCTGGTTGTATGATTTTGACTTTTGACTCAATTCTCAGTTAAGTATTATTAGTAGTATATTCTTTTGTCATGATTTAGAATTTAAGATACGTAAAGCCCGTAGTATCTGCATATTTTATCCAGGTTTAATTAAAGTAGACTTTGTACTTTGTACATAGTACAAAATATAATAAAACTACATGTCTATACTTGTACATTGTATGTTGTTCATTTCCTGTGCTTCTCCAACTTAATGACAAGTTACAATGTCTAATTGTATGTTTACCAACGATATACTAAAAATTATCGTTATCAGTCTCATTATTATAATAATGATTACAATGTACAATGTCTACAGTCTTGGCCACACATTATGAATTATTAAAATACAATTCTCTTCCATTCAATTCATCTTTGTGTTTTTCTCCATGCATAATAGAAATTCTCATTTGCACAAAATACAAAACTGTGTTACTGTTTTATAGAAAAATATGCTTTTTTTACATGTGTATCTAAAATATTATTTCAAAAAAACTTGATATGTACTCATTTTGACATTACACATGTATTCTTGTACAAATAAAGTTCTATGTTGAATTTAAAAAATAGTAAGATGGTAGATTGTGCAATTTCCTTTTTTATTATGAAAAGACAAGCAGTAGAAAAAGAGAGAGAGAGTTGGTTTGGTTTGGTTTATGTAAATGATTTATCACTGCTGAATCCAGACTAATCAGACTGATAAATTATCAGTCATCATTTGAACCATATCATTATGATCATTTTGGATTAGTACCCTTTCATGCTTGAATTCTCTTCATGTAGCATGCACCCATAAATAAATAAATAAATAAATAAAGGACGTCGAAAAGGATAGGAGATAAACATAATAATTTTGATGTGGGAGGGACCAAACTTGAGGGGAAAAAATTACAGTGAATGCTATTCTTCTCAATTCTCAATCTCTGCCTTATTATTATGATCCTCTTGATTATGATTATTATTTTCAGAATATGGCATACATGTACACATCGTGTATGTGTGTAGTACATAAAATATTATATCACATCCTCCTCCTATTGTGTGTATATTATTGTTTGTTACATAAAGCTGGTATTTGTTATTTGGTTATTTGAAGAAAAAATATAGAGGGGAGACTCTTGATTGTTGATACGTATAATTTTATTTGTCGAAAAAGTGTTAATAGTGTTTGTGGAAATGATAATGGTGCTTGCATGAGTAATGACTCAAGTGTATGTGCATATTATATTATAGAATATGGATGAATATGCAGTGTGTAGAGGGATTGTAGTATTTGATTTATATGAAAAGAAAAACAAAAAGCAAAATGGAAAAAAGTTCTAAAGGTATAAAAAGACACACACACGGACCGGTCTGTTATTATTTACATGGCTTCAAGATTTTCCTGTCACTGTCAAAAATAATACTTTTTTCCTCTGTCCATCACATGCACACACTAATGTTGAATATACACGTACATGTGTGATGTGTGTGTATAGAATTCACAGTGTATAATTCACGAGAATCAGAGAAAGGATGAAAGAAAAGTAGAAAATTACACGGCACAAGGAAAATTGTGAGGAGCACGAAAGGATTTGTGTGCATTTCTTTCGACATGCAAATGAGGAAATCATTGTGTGCGTTGTGTGCGGTCATCAAGTCGTCACTCCCACAATCTTGATGCGACTTTTCCATTCCCCTTTATTCTTTCAACACAACAATACTCACGTTTGGTGTTTGGAGCTTTGATTTTATGTTTCTTTGTTTCTTGACTCTTGATATTTACTCTACTTTGGTGTGTTTACATCTGTATACATCTGTGAATTTCATTAAAGTTTCAAGTACTATTCGCCGTATTCTACTGTTTAATTTTTAAGCTGTAACAGGAATCTTACGCTAAAATTTTGGAAAATTTTTAAAGCTGGATCATTGTAGTTGCTGCTACTGTTTTTTGTCTGGGTTTATCTAGAATCTAGAATCTAGAGACATAACTATTTGAGATTAATTTTGTAACATCTGTAGTGACTATTTTACACTTGAAAGTCATTCCGTATTCCATGTAATAAATTGTGTGTTGTATGTCGGATGGTACAAGGTTAATTTGATGCAAATGTTCTGTAATTTAGCAAGTTGAAATATCTGTCTCTCAAGTCAACTGAATGACGGAGATGGAAGAGTGAACAAATTTGTACCGTGTACAATGTACATTCAAGATACATCTGTGTCTTGTGTCTTGTGTCTGTCTGGGGAAAATGGCAAAAACATGTGTTCACATGCATTATGAGAATATAAGCTATTTTCCTCCATCCTCGAGAACAAACAACAAACACACAAAGGCATTTTTGCATAGTATTTGTCGCTTCTTAGTTTTGTTCGTGTTATAGCTTTTTATAATATGTAGTCAACCACTTTAATACTTAATACACAGATGACAACAATGAAAATGACAATGGCAACTTTTCCATATGCAACAAAAACATCATCTTTTATTTCTTTTTATTACCAGTGCAATTTCGCAAAAAAAAATTGCAAACAACGAGAAAATAAACTGTTACGATATCTTTCCCTAATATTTATGATACAACATACAAGTGTAAAATGTATTTACACCGGGGCTTGCACATTTCTTTACATAAACAAATTGTGCCATGTTCCAAAAAATGTGCAAAAAATATTTGTCTCTGCATCTCATTTATAGGATAAAATTATTTAACAAAGTTGTTACCATTTAATTTTTATGTCTGAATTAGATTTGTCTATATTCTGTAGTTTGTAGTTTGTAGCCTGTAGTAATAAAATTGACTATTGAATAAGATTGATGATAAAAGATACATAATACGTATTACATATTATATGTACGACGTGCAGAAAAAATTGAATGCACGAAATAATGTTCAAGTTTTGTAAAATAAAATGTTATTTTGTATTTTTTCGGATTTTTTTCTTTTTTGTTTGGCAAATAAAAATTTTACGGGTTTCCTCATCACTTATTTCTGGATTCTAGATCCTAGATTCTAGATACTTTGTATATTACAATTTACAATGGAATGATGTGGATAGCTATGTATTGTACATAAGTATAATACTGTTTTTTCTTCCAAGGCAAGGCAAGTGTAAATTGTATTTTAGGTATTGTGTGTATGTGTGATATTTTTCAAATATATCTGTTTATACATTGTACTCTGTACAATTTACATTGTGGATATGAGAGGAAATAAATTGTCGTTGTGCATATGTGGATGAGTAAATATGATGTAGGTGGTGTAGTATGTAGATTGTAGATTGTAGATACATTTGGATTCGGGATGAGGATGAGGAGCGAAGGAGGAGGAGACGGAGAAACAGATGAAAAATGAAATATAGACTGTAGACGAAGAGTTTGTTGGTCTAGATAGTGTCTATAGTCAGTATTATGCGTATAGTTACTGTGGAGTGTGCAGTGTGGCGTATGGCGTAGGTAATGTATAATGTACAAAATGAAATGTTTGAATGTATACAAGGAGTTATGAAAATTGTCTGTGTGAGACTCAAAGAACATAAAAGACTAAATTTTGATGTAATTTTTCATTTTTATGAACCGCAGTAATGTTTTTCAGTTACCTATCTTCTCTATCTCTATTTCTGTCTCCCTCTCACTTTCTCTTCTCTATACACTGTACATTGTACATGCATCTAGCATGTAGTATGGAGTAAGTAACTGCAATGTTTTATACTACATACATGTATACATCCTACGTACATTTGGTATTTGGAATTTGGAATACAGAGACTTAGACTTTTACAGGCTGTAACTCTCTTGTATTAGGACAGATATATGTTTTGTTACGTCTTCTGGGGACGATTATTCATCTTTTAGAGATGAGAGAGTTTTATTATATATTTTCTCTCTCAACATTATTTAGTAATGTCTGTGTATCTACATTCTACATGCAGAATTCAAATACACTGTACACTTACATTTTCTGCATCCTCTATGTACGTATTATTATTATTATTACTATGAAAGCTGGAACTGGTACTGAAACTGAAACTGTTTTCCTGGATCTGAATCTGAATGTGTTTTCTACACAGTCCCAAACCTCACACACATTTATGATCGCCACATTTTCTCTCTCTCTCTCTCTCTCTTATATTGTAATATAAGGTCGATATAAACTTTCATTCCGACATGAAGCACTTTCTCCACAAGTTTGTAGTCCTAGTCGTATTCGTAGTTGTCCCTGGTCCCTGGATGTATGAGATGTACGATGTACTTACATTACAGAGGCAACATTCATCTTTTATTACAGATAGTTACAAATGGAAAAGAAATTTATTAGCCAACTTTTATTATACACACTTCATTTTCTGTCCGTCTGTCTGTCTCTTCCTTTCCTCTACTCCTGGTTTACAATATAGAGGATAGAGTACTTTATACTTTATAACGTATAACATATGGGTTATATAAACTGTTTATGAGATATGAAATCTTGGTTCATTGTTCATAACAAGAGTATCACTATAGTATCACTAGTATTGGATAGTGAAAGCATTCCATTCTCTTTCTTCAAACCCCAAAACCCAAAACCCAAAACTGAGGCAATGTCTCAACTGAACTGAACTGTGAAAAGTAAAAAGTAAAAGTGAACATGGTTGAATCCGTGGATAGTGGATAGACCATCACATCAAAGAGACGGAGAAAAAGATGAAGAAGAAGAAGATTACAGGAGGAAATGATTAATTTTTTAATTATGTAAAGAGTTGAGAGCTAGTGAATCACAGAGCTGGTAAAACTAGGAAATAGAATGTTCTAATGGACTCTACCTATAAATTATAAATATTCCAAGTGTAATATGTAATATAAAGTCATCAAAAAATGATAATGAATGAATTATCTCTTGTTTTTAACTATTCTTGTTTTACTCAGAACTTGGAACTCGGAACTAAGAGTCACAATCACGCCGCCTGAATGGGAATTTTCACAGATTTACGAGCTTCTCGTAAACTTTTAGGATGGCTTTTAAAGATGCTGTATACTGTATACTGTGTAGTAGAAGCTTGAAACACATAATTAATTTCATAAATTGACACTTTTCATGTAAATGCACAAAGCAGGGAAATAATCATATTTCTTATCTTGCGTTTTGTAGAATGTAGAACAGATGTAACTAAATAATATTATGCATGATTCAGGGATATTCATTATTATTTTATTTCGTTTGTAGGCGTCTACTGTACACTGTACACTGTGTATTATACATAGAATGTGTAATAGTGTAACATATATTTAGATCCATTTATTTTTACTATGTGAAATGACAGATGAAAAAGAGGTTAGAAAAGATGTTGCGTTTTTTTCAGTCTACCGGTTACCAGTTTCTGAAGAAAAAAAAGTTTGTATGTGTGTACAATGTACAATGTACACACATGAAGAGAAATGTGTGGAAGAAAAATGAGCATGTTGACTGGATGGAATAATAAGTGATCCATCTTTTGGCAATGTGGGTTCAAAATATCCTCTCTCTTTTTCTCTCGTCTTCATCATCATCTTTGTCTTGGTGTCTTTCATAACACAATGTATAAATGTATAAAGTTTGTGCATATTTTCATACATATCATTATAATATGTTGTAGTTTATGCAGACTAGAAATGGGGAAAAGAATATATGCATCAAAAGTATGATGGTATAGGATATAGGACATGGAATAATAATAATAATGCGAGTCTCAGTCAGCTCACTCGGATCTCTCCAGTCTAAAGTCTAAAGCTTAGACACAAACATGATGGATTACACTTAACTCAACCCAGGATATGAAATGTACGGACTCTTTTGACTAAGACAGACGACTGCTAATCGGTCAGAGTGAGACTACTTCTTCTTCATCTTCCCTTTCTTTTTGACATCCTTCATCCATCCATCTCCTCCTGTTTGACTACAAAATACTCGCACACAATTACAATTACGTCCTTCACCAACCCCCACGCACTTCTCCATGTGGCCAATCTATTCATGTACAATGCATTGTACATATGAAGTATGACGTATGATGAATATGATGAATGTATGTCAATAATGATCAAAAAATAGTCAATAGTCCGCAGCCAAGTCCCAGTGACAACCGAAAACCAAAAAGAGAGCCATAACGACAACAACAATGAAAATGACAATTAGCTAGTCAAACAGATTGTGAGTTGTGCACACATATTATCCTACTTTTTCTCTTTCTCCATTATCCATGCTCAATGTGTAATCCTCATATTATAGATACATCAAACGCCCCCGCTTTTATTCTCTGTCATTGTCAGCTTAGAGCCTATACGTTTCGTTTTTTTCATCAAATAAATGATGTGTTTTTGATAGTTTGTCATCTGTAAATTTGAATCCCTCGCGATTTGGAATTAATTAAAACTTTTATTAGTTAACTCCTGAAGTTTGGACCAAACCCTGTGATTAAATTATTTGTTATTATTTAAATTTGTAGTCAGTCAAATTATACATATAGTTGTGATATAAATTTAGCTATTGATAACTTTTGTTTTGTACCCAGATCAGGAAATATAACGTAGTTTTTTGTAGTAGGTAAAATATAAAATAACATAACATATTTTCATTATGCGAATCTCAATCACCTTTTGCCTTGACATGAGAATGCTAATTTACGACAAACAAATTGTAGTGTTGTATTTAGTAGATACAAAATTATTCATATCATGTTCAAATCAACACCTGCATACAAAATACAAATTAAATCAAGTGTGAAACAGGTAGAGATTCTGAGATCATGAGGTTGTACTTTTACATATCATATAATTATTAAAATATGTTTTCACTAGTTAAAAATAAGTACATGATACAAATGGAGCTCTAAAAGTTATGACTTGTTAAACGGTGAATGTATAAACAAAATACATCAATTAATTAATCGTAAGATTTGTAATAAGTAATAATCATGTGAGAAGTTGTCCTGTAATTATCTATCGACTTGCTTCTTGATTGCTGATTGTTGATGAGTGACGACAAAGTCATAAATAAAAAATATAATAATCATGTTGACTATTACGTCGATAAGGTCAACTGGGTTATTAAAGTTGATCAATCTAGCTGTATGATAATCAATAATCAATATACTTCAAAGCTTCATGACTTACGATGTATCGACATTACTTCAATTATGAAGGTAATAATAATAGTTGATATTATAGATTGCCTATAGGCGATATTACTGTTGTTGTGTTTGCTGCGTAATTCGTAATAACTTTTTTCTGGCTATTTATTTTTGCACTATTTATCAGAAATAAAAAGACGTAATATGTTATTATTAATTATTATGCTTCGAACACTGGATACAGTTTTTGATTCTTAGTTGCTATGTATTCATAATTTCTAATTTATGTAACAGTAACTGATTAGAAATTAGAGTGTAGTAAATTTCCTTCTTTTTCGTATAGACATTTTTATTAAATTACTACTCCGTTTTTGTACTTTTTGCGTGTTACAATATATTATATACATAAGTTTCAAAGATACACAAGAATGAGCATGACTTTTGTCTTTTTTTCCTCTTTTCTCATGCCTCACATGATCAACATCATCATCGTCATCAACATGATGCCCCCAAAAAAACCTCGAGTCATTAAGAAGCTCGTAAAAAATATATATAGACGTCATCAATTACGATAATGACCGAATTCGGACGTAATTCACTCCCAAGTTGACAATTTTGTCATTATAATAGCCATCGGTAATTATCTTTTTCCTCTTTCTATTTGTTTCTATCGACGGTGTACTATATACTATAAGTATGGAGCATGGAGTTCAAAGTCAAAAGAGTCAAGAGTCAGAGGAGCAGAGCTAAAGAGTAAAGAGTCATTCCAAATGTCATGCTCTGGAATTTATTCACCATTTTACATCACATTACATGAACTTTTGCATTCTTTTACATTTCACAACTATCTACTAGTCGTAGATTTTTCTTTCCTAAATCTTGTATGTACTATTTAATATATTATGTCTTTTAAATTACAACTTGCACTATTGCACTACTGCATCAAATTTCAAAGATCGAAGAACAATATACAGCATACATTACACATCATTGTTAATTTTGTTATCCATTCACTAAGATAAAAAAACCTGTGGAAAAACAAATAGACCTTACCTTCAAACTTCAAACTCTAAAATTCATTAGTCATTAGTGACAGTTTAGGCAAACAATTGTCTAATGTCTAGCATTTAGTATTTATTGTTAGTACCTATGTACTTTGGATAAAATGAAACATAAATCTTTGTGAAAGAATCTAACTTTTTTCCCCAAAAAAATCAGCGTACAGTAATTAAATTACGCTTAGTATCAGAGGTCTAAATCTTGCACTAGCTACTAAATGTTAGATGTTAGATGAATATGATTCCAAGTTTATATTTATAAAAGGCTACATTTATAGAGGGTCTCTTACAGCATGAATGTCTCTGGAATCTAGAGTTTTGAGTTTGGATTCTTGATATGTACATGTTTGTGGGGAAGGATTTGAAATTAATAGAATTTATGAGTTTAAGGGAATCCAAAATGTTTTTAACTACTTAAATTTTAACAGTGTCAGTGCTATAGTATACAGAGTACAGTCTACAGTCTACAGTGTATGATTATCTGGATATTATAGTTACGTTATGGTCGTATAGTTTTATAACTGTAGTTTGACTCCTCTCTTTCTTTA
This sequence comes from Sminthurinus signatus, assembly GCA_019776565.1. NCBI lineage: Eukaryota > Metazoa > Arthropoda > Collembola > Symphypleona > Katiannidae > Sminthurinus > Sminthurinus signatus. Next base: position 6,126 of record JABASP010002558.1, on the reverse strand, counting down.
TCCATTTCAAATTCCGAAATGAAAAAGAGACATAAAGAGGGAAATACAGATAGAAGTTGAAATAAGTAACACATAGCGCATAGGACATAGGGTACAAGTTTACGGGGCAAATTTTCCCTCGTTCCTTTTTACAGTCGTCCAGATACCAAACACCAAACACCAGATATACATATACCATTCTATTCCATTCCCACTCTTCCAAAACCGAATGACTGTCGTTATGGCTCAAGAAGAACATTTGGTCATCAAATAACAAAGATTTACGTGAGCTTCTTCTTCCTCTTCTTTGCCAAGTAGAAAGTGGGAGAGAAATAATGTCATGCCGTTTCTCTCGGGGCTTCAAATTACTAACTACTGTACTTACTTATACTACTGCTCAAACTACTGGTAGTGCACTGCATTTGTGTGTCTGTGAGAGTGAGAGTAGTTTGTAACTGTGTAAATATTATGTACATGACGCTACATCTCTTGACACCAAGTGGTATCACTCTTTTATCTTTTATTTACGTTATCATGAAATTAATAGAAAGCTCATCCGCACTCTAATTCTGATTCCGACTCTCATTCTGACTCTGACTCTTACAGTTTACAGTAACAGTCATTACAGTTTACAGTACAATCCGACGAGCTTCAATAAACACCCAGGGCTAAAGTCAAAAGCATGTCATTGTCATTTTACCATTACTATTACTATTACAATAAATTTCCTGGAAATATCATTCTCGACATGGCTTTTACTTTTACTCTGGACTCTGGACTCTGAACTTTTAGAGTTTTAGCATTTAGTATTTGATGTTTATAATAGAAAGTACAACAAAATGAAAAATAATAATAATTAGAAATTGTATTGAAATTTTGAGTACCTGATTTTTAATCATTTAAAGTTTCAGACTGGACAAATGATGTCCAACGTACAGTTTTAAAAACTCATTCACAATTTAATACGACGGGGAAAACTATTTTTAAATTAAAGAGTTCTTAGTTCTGAGTGTGTCTAGTTTCTATGTAAAATATTTGAAGGAGAATCGTCTCTGTGGGAAAAGTACACACCACAAACCACAAAATGATATCTATTTACCAATGTATGTGAAACAGCTGAGAGGAGAATTGCATATTAAAAGGACGGGGACGTATAATACACTCAACGTTGAACGAGGATGAGAGAAAGGCAAAGAGTAGAGTATAAAGTATGCATGTAGAATGTACAAGACAAAAGTAGAATGAGTAGAATGATGAGTATTGAGGATTGAGTATATGCGGGAGGGAGCAGCTGCTTGTCCATTATCTACCCGGTAATTACGACTACACGATCCCGTGATGAAGAGAAATGCACCAAGTTAACACTCGCACGTCGTAAACCTGTCACCTGAAATGACACGAAATGACTCCGTCTACTTTTGGCAGCTTTCAGTCTCTCACTCACTCTCGCTCTCTCCTTCTCTCTTTTTATCCATTCGCATTCACATTCTCATTCTCCGCGTTGCCTACTACTTACTGTACTTACTTTTGACTGTATTAACCCCATTAGACATTACTCTCAAAGCGCGTCTTGTACTGTACGGAATTTTTTTTTTACACTCTTGGAAATATTTGAGCAAGATACTCTACACTGAGTATACACCATCGTCAGTCGACCTAAGACCATGCACCATGCACTTTCCCCCGGATCCATAAAAACACATGTAAAACTATGAACTTTGAAACTTGCCTTGTGTCTTGTGTTTTGTGCCTTGTCCGAGAAAGGTATTAGTATTTAGTATTTATACATGTGAAAAAGTAATGATGATGTGGTTTGCTCTTTGCTCTTTTACTTGTAGTTTAAAAGCCCTCTTTACTCTCTCATGACGTTTTATGAGATGCAGTGTCATTTGCAATTTGTAATGCATGTCTACACTCTACACTTCAGTGGAAAGTGGAGGATTTCATTAAAAATTGATACAAGTAAAACTAGTAGAATGCGAATCAATCGTAAAGTGAAGAAAAGTCAATAGTATTTTTTAGGGATTGTGTGACTAACGTCTATTGGGAATTGAGAATTCAAAATATAATACGAAATTAGCACAGTTTGAAAATAAAACTTAATAAAATTAAATAATAAATCTTGACTCTTCGCCTTTTCTTGTCGCAAGTTGAGGCTTTTACAAAATTGGAAAATTAGAAATGTGCATTGAAAATCAAATAGAGATGAAAAAAAGATTCAAAAAGTTCTATTTGAAATTTGAAGCTTTTCAAAAATTATTATGAAAAATAGGTACGAGTTTTTTATTGGTACAAAAATATTTTTGCATCTCTTATTTACATGTAGACATTACACTATTAATTAATAATTATTAACAAGTTGTAAAAAGTATCAACAAAAGCGTGTGAATAGTATATTTTACAGAGAAAAGTGGACTACAATGGTGCATATATTTTTATGTACAAAGATTTTATATGGTATTTTATCCATGCTGGAGTTTTCATTCATATTTTATATTTTGCTAGTTTGTTGGACAGTTGTTGCGGATGTGGCTCCGAAGATTGGCACGGTGGATGTCAACGTCAATGTTGGGGTCAATGTAGTATTTATCAATGCAATTGTTTTTGTGGCGGCTGTTGTTGTTGTTGTCAATGGTGACTGTTGTTGCTGCTGTTGTTGTGGAATCGGTTGTTGTTGTTGTTCTTGTGGTTGTGGAATCGGCTGTGGTTGTTGTTGTGAGTTTTCAATGTTTTGTTTCTCTTCACCAAGAGTTTCAAGGAGCTCCAAAGAACTTTTGGGAAGGACAGATTTGATATGAGCATCAATTTTCCCATGGAGTTTGTTCAAAAGAACGTGAGAATCATCAGAGATCCTTTGAATCAAATTTGGAAGGTTCAAAGGAGACTGAAAGAAATTACAAAAAAATAAACAAAATACAGTAATAAAAGTAATAAATAAAGAATATTTTTTCGTATTTATTTTTACAATTTAAGTAAATTGTAATTAAATATATTTTATCTATACCTTTTGATTGTAGACATGGACGAGTTTGTCAAAGTCAATTTCCCCATTCTCAATCTTTGTCTTGACATTTTGAATGCTCTGATTGAGCTGACCAGTTTCAATTCCATTCTCAATCTTCTCAACAAATTTCCGAAGTCTATCACCAGCTTCTCTTATTTGAGTGAGGCCCTGTCGAATTACTTCAATGACACGATGATGACTGTCGGATCCCTCAATTATTTCAATCTGAGGTGTCAATGCCAGAGCTTGAATTTTTATTTGACTTTGACTCGGAGCTGGAACTATCTGCTCTGTAGAGGTAGAAAAGTAAGGTGAAGAAGCAGAGGCTGAGGAAGTTGAAGATAAAGATGAAGGAGGCAAATCCGTAGTTACTGCAATCTCGGAATTTGAATCCGAATTTGTTGCAGCTGCTTCCAAGTCCAAATCCAAATCTCTAAGAAGTCTAGATGCTCCCGTTTCCGTTTCTTCTCCATTAAATTCCGGTTCAATTGGAACCCACGGTATAACTCCACAATTCACTAGCACAATACATTTCGAGTAGAGGAATAATAAAACTATCGTTTGGAAACTGGTTCCTTGAAATATTAAACTCATTTTAACTTTTTTAATTTTTAAACGACTTGAAAAAATTAGTATTGCAAAAAAAGAATACTTAGGAAATTTATTTGATACACAATTTTAACTTGAGCTTTTTTTTTTTATTAAATTTTACTTTTGAGCTGTGGAAAGCTGAAACTGAACTGATGACAACTCATGACAATTTTTGGGTATTTATACTTTGGTCAGAAAGTACACACAGTACAAAAAAACAAATGAAAACGTGTATCTTTTGATTTTTGTGGCTCGTTGTTTTTTTTAGTCGGGGACAAGAGCAAATGTAAGTACAAATGTCAATGCAAATTGTACATCTAAATAAGTATGACTGTATGTATCTTTTTTATAGTTATGAGAACCCTTCTTTTACTTTTTCTCTATCCCTGTGATGTTGTGTGAACTGGATTAGTATAGATATTAGATATCAAATATGAATGACGAGTGTAATGTAAAATGTAAAATACTCAAATATTTTATGAACATAACCTTGACGTAATATTTTTTTTTCCTTTTTCTCTTCATTCTACATTGTACAGTTTTAACTTTTATTTTTGCATTTTTGTCGCATCAGACCTCAGGATCAGAAAGGAATAAACTACTGACTACTGATCTTATATCAAAGTTCATGTACAGAAAAATGATGCACAGGACTCATGTTTCATGTTTCAAGTTGGAATCTGATAACAAGTCGTGAAAAATGTTTTTTTAGTGTATGTTAAGGTAAAGAAATAAAAAGTAAAACTTTTATAAAATACTTTTCATGCTGTTTGGTGTATGGTGGATGCTTTACGTTTTATGTTTAAAGTGTTTGACTTTTAACTTTTGTATGATCAATGTGAGTTTTAGTGCGGAATTCACTGCCCTTGCTCTTAGTTCTCATGATGCTATTATTAGGAGTTCACATGCATCCTCTCTATTGTCAGTTGTCTGATTACAGATTATTCATTTTTAAGAGTGTAAACTTGAAAATACTTGGTCAAGTTTTTTAAATGATATAGATATAAAATGTGCTGTATTTTTTACATGTATTTTTTATTCAAAGTACTTGTACTCAATTCGTAGATTTTAAGAACTAAAAACTTGTACTTTTTCTTAGGTATTGGTGATTGAGTGTTGACCGTCCAAAATCCAGTTCCATTTTGTCCATTTTTCTCTATACCGAAAATCGGTACGTGTGTGATGTCTGCATAATTTACTATGGGCTGTCAACAGTCAACACACATGTAAAGAAAAAAAGAAAGAACCGAGTTTTCCAGGAGGAAGAGGAGTGTGAGCTTTTTTGAGGTTGAGGACTTTGACGTGACAGCGGATGATGGAGGAAGAAGAACGGAGGAGGGCGGAGGGATTACACAACGGAGACTTTGAACGGATTTCTATTCTTCACTCTCACCATATTTTTTTTTCTCCAGACTCCGAACATCCATCCATTTCACATTTGTGTGCGTATATATATGAAGTATAATACATAATACTCATATTGCATGTTAGATGCTTACACTTTTCTGGACTCCAGAATCCAGAATCCACACTAAAGCTTCCTTTCACTCTTTCACTTTTTCCCATAGACTATGTACTATGTTTGGTTGGTTTGGCATGGTGTGGTGTGGTTGAATTTGGCCTGGCTGTTGTTTAGTATCCTGGACAACGTTAATGGATCCTGACAGTGCATCCTTCATCTTTTCCTCACGGAATGATCAATGCTCAGTGGCATGAAGAAAAGCCATTTGTCTCTGTCAAGTGGAGCAGACTAGAAACTAGAGAGTAGAGAGACTCAAGACTCAAGTCTCGTCTCATCAATTTCTTCCTGTCTCCGTCCCCGTCCCCGTCTTCTTCATCTATTTTCCTCTGATGGGATGTGATGCTCAATGTTCAACGTTCATCATCCTCTTTTTCACCATCACTATATCCATAAGTGTCCACATCTGTACATGGCTACATCCATCATCCATCATTCATCAATCCATCTCTCTCATATTCCAAAATTTCCAAAATGTCTCAAAACTCAGGAACAAGTTACAACAAAACTACTACGTTAAAACCTCCAATAAATATGGAAATGAAAATGTCATCCAACTCCTCCTTCTTCCTTTTTATTTCCAAGTGTAAAAATTATAACAAGAAACAAGAACAAGAAGCTCTTATTACAAACCAACAATATAAAAACCCCGTCAGTTTTGGTCAAAATAATTACACCTCAGATTTTGACGAATCATACACCATTCGAAAGAGCGCATCAAAATTAGTCGGAATCATGCTTAACCCTGCAAGGATCCGCACATTTGGAGCCTCAGGGCACCAAAAACCACGGAGCCAAAGCTCAGTGGGGTTTGATCGAATTTTTCCCAACTTGATCGTTCTGTCAATGGTTTTGGGCTATTTTCTAAGCCCCAATTTTGAATCTTAGCCGAAAAAAATTTTGCCGCCAAAAAATTGGCTGAAATGGGCAAAAACGGCCATTTTGTGTTATTACAAACCAACAATATAAACACCCCGTCAGTTTTGGTCAAAAAAATTAGACCTCAGATTTTGACGAATCATACACCATTCGA
>JABASP010002557.1:0-19249 GCA_019776565.1 Sminthurinus signatus | reverse complement strand
AATTGATAGTATTCTAAATCATTGGTATGCGGAAGGAGAAACTTACGCTTGGTACAAAAATTTCATAAAAATTCCAAAACTCACTTGTTCCTTGTTACCGTCTTTATTCTAATTTCTCTAATCATATTAAATTAGAATTTGAATATCTAATAATTAATAAGTTTTACGTTCAAAAGCGTTTTTTATTTAAATGTTATGCAGAGCAATGAATACAGTATTTAACTATATCAGTACTTAATTTAAATTTTGTTCTTTGCATTGGAATTTCATATTTTCATGTGAAGGGAGTATCACAACTTTGATACAAAACATGGTACGGTAATAAATTCTAAATTGTAGCTAAATACTAGTTTTTAATTTTTAATTTTCAGTAATAAGAATTATGAATTATATGATGATTACATGTGACACCTCTCCAATTTAAAATTTTTGACGTTTTTTATTCATGCATCAGCAAACAAAAAATATCTAATTCATTTAATTTGCATTAATTTCCAGCTCACTTTACTCAGGTAAATTTAACAAAACAAACTGTTAAACTGCAGAGTTTCTTGAACTTCATGTTATGCTCATACTAGAAAACATCTCTTGTTACATCCTATCCCTACATATTGGGATTTTGGACAATTGAGAAACTAAACTTTCTAGAAAAAAAAACTATTCTCCTTTATTTAAATAATTATGAAATGACAACATGACTACTGAAAAAAGACTGTTTAGTTAATCTGGGCGGCCACAACTCATATTGGGCTAGGATATAGAACTGGTCCCAAAGGAACAGGTTTGCACGAAACGTTTTAATACTTTGCTTTTATTGTACATCTGCAGAATAAATTGTTCTAATTTTTTGAATATATATAATAATTTTAGTTTTGGTTATGATGTGTAAACCACCTGGAAATAATATTCACTTTTTCTACAAGTATGTCCTACCACCCGTGTCAGGTATGAAAAAAATTATCATTTTTGATTTCTACTAATATCTTATGTACAAAAATTGAAATTAATTCATATGATATAATATTATGGAATGTACTAAATAGGTAACGTCGGACCAGCTCATCCCCATTCGTTTACCAATCCCAAAACTGCAACACCTGCCCCAAAGCGTAATTCATTAAAAAAGAAAAAATCTGTACCCAAAATAAAGAAAAAGCCACAGTAGAAACTGACTTTGCTACTCACAAAGATGGTGAATATTGAATATATATAGAAGGAATTTTCTGAAATGTCATGTTTTTTGTTCTTCTTCCAAACTCGATACATAATGCATAATAGCTAAAAAGATAACTTTATAAAAGATAAAAAATATATATTATAACGGTTTAATATCAATATTAAAAGAATGCAATGAAAGAAAAATGACCATACTTATGTTAGAATATTCAATACTGTGTGCTTTGTACTAAATTATTATTTATTATTACTGCTCCTGAAATATAGAAACATTTAACACACAAGAATTCTATAAATAGTAATCAGTCTATTGTCTATTGATACATAACATGGGCCAATAATAAAACAGAATGTAGAACATATTATTCTGATAAGTATTAACTATTATTAATTATTATTATTGATTTTTGTTCATCTTTTTTGTACCATGTATAGTGTATAGTTTTTGTCAATGATCATAAATCATAAACTTTCGATTAGGTACCTATAAATACGAATACATTGTAAGAATGCATCATATTTACAGCATATTCATCAAACTAGTAAATAAACATGATTGAATAGTTCCTTAAAAAAACAAAGTAGTAATCAGTATAAGTACTTAAGTAATACAAAACTTAAAATTCATCTACTAAATGAAACTAATGGAACAATTTAAAAACAGAACAAAATAAAAGATTTGTATAACATAATATTGTAAAAGAATCTTTTTCTTGAGACAAAAAACTGACAAGCTACTACTTTTAGACGTGTTGAAACCTTGAAAATTAATACAGCTATAGTAAATAATATGATTAACTTAATACTCAATACTGATACCTAATACCTAATAATAGTAGTGACCGTGATCACGTATAATAATATTATATTATTATAAAATAAGTAAGTCATGAAATCATATTGTTATTTTTAATTTGTAATTTGTAAAATGCATAACTGTAAGATTTGGCTGTAGTTCATCGTTTCTTCTCAAACTCAGACTCCATTTTATCATTTTACATAAAAGATCGATCTCCACGGATCCGACGAGCCAATTCCATATCTTTTTGCATGATGGTCACTCGTTTGGCATGGATTGCACACAAGTTAGTGTCCTCAAATAGTCCAACTAAATAGCTTTCAGCAGCTTCCTAATTTAAATTTGTAAAATAAAATGACACCAAAACTATATTATATTCCAAATTCTAACAAAAATGAATTTCATCAGTATGCATAATACAACATAATATTCAAAATACCATGAGTATATTATAACATTATTATTCATAATAATTCATAAAATGAACAATTTTCTTAGTACACCAAAATTATAAAATTATAATAATAATAATAATAAATTACTTGTAATGCTCCAATTGCTTCCTTTCGAAATTTCAAGTCAGACTTGTAGTTGTGTGCAATTTCACGAACAAGTCGTTGGAATGGAGCCCTTCGGATCAAGAGCTCAGTGGATTTTTGATAACGACGAATTTCACGAAGAGCCACAGTTCCAGGTCTGTAACGATAAGGTCTCTTTGGGACTCCACTAGAGTTTTGTGACCTCTTTGTGGGTAGATTCTTCCGTTTTGCTTTAGATCTTGTTGATAGTCGAGAAGTTGATGCAGCTGGACGTTTTTGAGCAACTCGCTTAGATCTGGCCATGTTGTTATTCTATAGATTTAACAAGAAAACTATTAAAGCCAAATAGATAATGACACAAGGCACATTTAACAATAAATCAATTTAGTATTTTAGAAAGACACAACTCATTTTTTTTAACTATAGTATTCTCAAAAATACATGCCATTTGAAAAAAATGGAAAATACACAAAAGTATGACTCACTTGTTACATGTATTAATTATCAAAAACTGTCACTTTAAAATACGAATTCAACAGCTACTAATTTTTTTACCAATCGTTGTAATGATTATTTAATTTTTTACTACAATAATTCTCTTAGATAATAGATAATAACGGAAAAAAACTGAAGAGAATTTGAATGCTTTGAAAATGATTTCTGCATTCTGCATTCTGCACATGAAAAAAATCGTTCGTGCTCTGATATTTAAATTTGACTTCTACTATGACTCGAAATCATTGAATAATCGTTTTTGCTTACATGCAAAAAGAATTGTACTGTGAGATGTACTGTGAATGAAAAACGATATTATTTTAACAGTGATATGAACTATAATATAGATTAAAAAATTAAACTAAAGTAAAGTATGCGATTAATTATGCTGTGTGTTTAGTTCTTATTTTATCATCTATATTGTATATAGGACATAGGACAAGAGAGTTATTTTGTGCCAATAACTAAGTAATAAATAAAACCCTACACACAATACACTATATAAATATGTACATACATTTTACACGCAAATAACTTTTAAAAAATACACATTAAATTAAAATGTTTATTTATGCATACTGAGAGAAAAAGATGAAAAACGAAGATTTTAACTTGTAAGTAACTTGATTATTTTTTGTACACAGAAGGCCGAATTTTATCGAATTGATTGGATAACACAATTCAATGGCCGAAAAACTTGAAAATTGAACTTGAAGCCCAAATTTGTATTTTGTGTGATGGGCGGCCCCATCACTGATGGGGATGTGTGGGCACAATATTTCCAGTTTACACAGTTTCCCTAACAGTTGGTGACCCTTGAAAATTTAAATTCACTGTATACACAATACACAATACAATATTTTTTGGTATTTTGTATCAGATGCCAGATGCCAGATACAAAATTTCGAGATACAAGCCAAAAAACCACAACCCACAACACACATGATGTATAGTGACTTTGAACTTTGAACTTTGAACATGTTATATTATTTTTTATAGAACTCGTCCAACGTCCAACAAGGTATACGCACGGCCGTCGTAGAACAGCAAACAGCACTGTGCCCAAGAGGATACTGTACATAATATGTAGAGGAGAAAAGAGGCAGAAGATATGGCTAAATCAACAAAATCAGCTGCTTCGTCAAAAGTGAGTTGTGAGTACAAAAAATTTACAAAATTACAGAGGAATAATGATGATGATAATGGTTTTAATATATGAGAATAGTGTAAAAATTTGCAGCTTTTTTTGTCTTTCTAAATATTATGATATACACAGGTAACGGTTCACAAAGCCCGAGAAGAAACTTTAGAGGCCCATAATAAATATAGAGCTCTGCACGATGCAGAGCCCCTCCGACTTGATGATCAGGTATTGAAATACTTTTTGATTCACATCAGTTCTAATATGACACAGATCAATGAAATCCTCAAAGTTTCATAATATGTGTGCTATGTTGAACCTGTGTTACGTTTTCTGAACTACTAAACAGCTTACAAAAATGGCACAAGAATGGAGTGATCATTTATATGGGCTAGGCAAAAATATAAAATTAGATCATTCTAAATATGCCAAGAAATATGGTGAGATGATGCATTTTAAGGGAGGAGAGCCACCAACGGTTCCAACAGAGGTGATAAATAACTGGTATGCTGAGTCAAAAACGTTTGACTGGGGTTTCATAAATCATCAAAAAGGCACTGGACATTTAACTCAAATTATATGGAAAGGAACAGAGAGAATAGGTGTGGGATACAGTACTGGACCTTTTGGCACAGTATTGGTTGTACTTTATGACCCACCTGGAAACAACGTGACTGCATTTAGAAAAAATATCACGCCACCGAAGGGATGGAAGCCCACAAAACCCAAAAAATAATTCCAAACGAATATATATATATATATCATTTGGGCTCGCGAGAAATAAAACCTAAAGGACAGTGTATGAGAAACATCTTATCCACAGACATTTGAGTAACACAATGATGAAAAAGATATAAATTATTATAGATGTTATTGGACAGCAGATAATGTGAATTGCATTAAATTCCAAAACGAATACATTGTATCAAACACCACATTTTTTAGAAACTATAATATAGGACAGCAGGAAATGAAGAGGCAAAAGAGGGTTGTCTATAAAGTATAAAGTACATCTGTTCTATAGATATGAAAAATCTAGAATCTATGATGATCGTATTGTATATAATATATACTTCAGACAAGCTCCAAGAGACCAAGAGGAAAATTAAAATAAAAAATTGCAAATTGCAATTTTCATGAAAATAAAAGTATTAAATTTTTCCATTGGCAATAATTATTATTGGCATTGTCATACTAACATGTGCTTTCTTATTTCTTATCCTTAGAGTATAAATATAATATTATATAATATAATATTATAATATATAATATAATATTATAATATATAATATAATATAATATATAATATTATATTTATACTCTAAGTTCTTATCTCTCTGCTAACTGCTAAGTGCTATATGGTTGTGCATTGTGCAGTTTTTACACTTTACACAGTTTTGAGTTTTGTGAGTTGTGAGACACAGCAATATAATATATAATATATAATGAATTATGAAATATAAAAGAAAAGTAAAAAGGAACTCATGGATCATCAATCATCAAGGCCTTATGATTTATATATACGGATGTATAAAAAGATTCCTCAGGAGTTGCAAGGCTCATAATTCATAATATAGATTGCACCAGATGCACCATGCACCACAGGCTCATTGTAGAGATTACGGATAATGTTACAGATTTCAAAGAATAGGCTGTGCAGAATGATTGATACGTGGTGACATGTAATATGTCAAATAATGAGCCTGGTCCTAAAGGAAACTTGCCACAACGTACGTCTTTTTTGTTATCATTATTAATTGTGTTTTGTTTCGAAAGTTGAGATTTTTATTTTTTAACCAATTTTTCTCTTTGTAGCAAACTCTGACTCAGGAATTGCAACTGCCCAAATCCTCACTTTGATTGCATCCGCATTCTCTTTTGCTTTGATTCCCATTTTCATCATAACAGCATATCTCTATGATCTTTTCAAAACAAAATTGAGTGAATGTGAGTTTTATAAATTGAATACCTATGCTTACACAACATGCTTTTATGATTATGAGCTATATGTGTAAAATATAAAACTATTACCATAATTTTCTTGTACAGTACGTAGAAGAGGAAGAATAGACCCGGAACCGGAAAATACACTCACGGAACGAAAAGAATCCATTAAATCTATTCGTAAACTATCACCTGCAGACGTTGATCTAGATGATGAAACTACAGGAAATCAAAAAACCAAAACAAAGAAACTAGTATTTGATCAATTACCTGATGAAAATGGAACTGAACCTGAATCTATACTTCAATCAGAAAATCTCCCAATTGATAAGTTATCAGTGCAAAATGAAAAGTCAAATTATGTACTTCAAAAAAGTAGAATGACAAAGACCAAAAAACTAATAGAAAAAGCAAACGATAATCCAAAAAAGATAGAAATGCCAACCGTCATTGTCCACCAGAGTAAATCAAATAGAAGATTATATGGGCAGTCTTTGAGGAATCTTGATTTGGAATTACAAGCAGACTCATTTTTCAATGTTCACACAAATGATGATGATGCGGAATCTCAAAGCTGGTTAATTCCCCACTACAACGTTGAAACACCAAATCCAACCCCACGCTCATTGGTTTCCAGTACAGTGACGATAGATAAAAGCTCAAGTCCCATTGTTGATTCTTTTTCAACTCATTTTGCTGTCCAAGATGAATCATCAAAACCAAATCGGAATTCTCCTTCAGATATTATAAATAGAAAAGCAAGATTGTTAAATCCAAATAAAAAATCAACCATTTCCACACCAGTACAAGCAAAGATAAAAGATTCAAAAAAATCTACTAAAATCCCAATGATGAGTGTGATGACTGGGACAGAAATGCATGATCCAAGTACGGTATCTGATTTGATAAAATCCAAAGATGATAATAATAAAAAACCCATGAAAAGTATTGGTTTAAAGACGATCCCCATACAAAGTTCCTCCACAGCTTGTAACACTGATAATAATCCCATCACAATGAAAGACATGGGTATACTTCGAAAAGTTAGTACCACCACAATCGAAACTGAATCGGAAAGGATTCCAACAATAAGTAATGAATCTATTGAAACGGAAACGGTGGAAGATCATAAAACAAGTCAAGATGAATCAGTTGAATCAAAACTAGAACCAACCAAAAAAGTAATGTTAGAGACTGAAACGGACATGGAGAATGGTGACAATAATAAAGATGAATCTATACAAGTCCTGAATTCTTGTACTGATAATAAAATTGAACAAACTCAAACTTTTCAACCAGCTCCACCAATGATTCCTCCTCGTTCAATTAAAAAATCTTTTATGATTATTCAAACAAATCCAGTACAATCAACACCAGAGTCCATTCAGGCTTGTGAAGGAACTACCCCCGTTTCCACTTCAACACTTTCTCTTCCTCAGTATGAATCAGTGGACACGGAAACGGAGGATACTAAAGTCAATGTTGTTAAAAGTATACAAGTGAAAGTAGAAGCGAGTGACTCTGGAATTGAGACATTGTCAGAAACAACAACAAAGTCGGCAACTAAAATGGCTAATCTAAAACAATGGATTTTCCCTCCAGTTTCTATCATTCCTATTCAGTCCCTTGATGATGAGAATGATGATAAAAATATTGTAATTCCAGTTGAGATTAAAGACTCTGATGGATTTTTACCATCAATCAATTCAAGTCCACAAATTACAGAAAGATTTTCAAAAGAAATTGATGATGATGACAAATTCTCACAAGTGACACAACAAAGTATAAAAGAAAATAAACCAGAAATAATTCCAGAAGAACCTTGGGAATTCCAAACACATGATTATAGTAAAAATTCTAATATTGATGAAGAACTTCAAATACTAACAACACCAATAATAAAAAATGTTGATTCTGAACAAGTAAGCTCTCCAAAAGCTACAGACTCTATGATACTAATACTTGCTAAATCTCCTCCAGAAGAAATGAATAGAGAATGTCAAGAGTCTTATGAAGCTAAAAAAGAAAAATTGATAGAATCTCCACCAGTAGCTAATGAATTGAATAAAGTTTTTAAAACATTTGCCAAGAAAATTGAATCATTGGAATTAAATCGAGTTTTTGCTACTGATTGTTCACATACAATTGGAACTCACCAATCCAACAATGTAATAATCAATGACGACAATTCTACTTCTTCTTGTACGTCACCTGTTAATAATTTAGAATTCTATTCAAGATTACAAACAATATCTACATCAAAATCCATGGATGATACTGGAACAAGTAAAAGAGCAGAAACAATACATAAGACTACAAATACTACTAGTAATAACAACAGTAGTTATTATTGTAATGATCGAAAGAATAACAAATTTCAATTTTTAAAAGAACAAGATGAACTAAATAGAAGAATGAAATGGTTAAGAAATGAAGAAGAATTGATGATAGATCATACTGCAGGGATTTTAGCATATTATTCACTAGATAAAGCATCTCTTCAACTTCAATTACATCCTAATGAAAACAATATATTATATCCAAGTAACGATAATACTACATTAGATTGTGAAAAATTATATAATTCAAATTGTACATCATGTGTACAAAGGAATAGTCAAAACAGTAGTAGTAGTAGCAGTAATAATACTACCAGTACAAATTTAGAAAATTATAATAAACTTCCAGTTAAATTAAAATCAGAAATAATAATTAATGATAAAGAAGCTACTACTAATAAATCTAGCTATGTTGATTATTTAAAGATGAATAGAAAAAGGAAAAAAGGTTGGTAAAACTAACACGTTTTATGTAAATTATCGTTGTATTAAATATATCCTGTTTTGCATTTATTCTTCTTCTTGTTGTTTTTTCTTGTTACTTTTACTATATGTAACATTTACTCTTTGTTTACTCTTTGTGTCGTATCATGTTTTTTTAAAAGATGATAGATAATAATATATAACACCATAAGGCTACCTGCTACAGATTAATTTAATACTCAATAATAAAAGAGAAAAGAGAAAAACAAATTAAAATGATTGTTTTTGTTGATCTTTATCGAGCTCAGTACACTTTTCTTTTTTTATTCTTATTTTTTTTAGCATAATATAATATAATAAGAGTAAGTTCTTGTACTGCTGTTGAGTAAGAAGTAAGAGATATAAAAACAATAATGATAATTATTGAAAATAAATTTAAATGTGAATTTCAAAAAAAAAATGTACATACTAAATATCCAATTCTTTTCTAGATTTCTTTTTTTTCTTCTTTTTTGGTGGTTCATCTTCTTCTTCTTCTTCATCCACTATTGTTACATTTTCTATTACAACTGTAATATCCTCCTCATCCTCATTCCCATCCTCTTCTTGTATTTGTATTAGTTCAGGAGCTTGTTCCTCTTCTACATCTATGAATGAATGTCTTCTCTTTCTACTCTTATCCTTTGTTTTCTTACTAGGAGAGTTAATAGTGTTATTTTTATTATTACTGTTCATCTTTTTGATTTCAAGATACTCCTCTACAATTTTCCAAGTAGCAGGATGACGTTCCCTCACTCCAGGTGGAAGTTGATGAATTGTTTTAGGTTCAGCCATTAAAGTAGGTATAGGTGTTTCATCAATGAACTCTCTAACAGTTATATGTCCGTTCAAAGGTGCTAGGACTATAGCAGGTAGCAGAGATGAGAAAAACCAAACAAACACAAGAATATACAATAATATTATTAGCATTGTTATTTGTAAATGGAAGTATAACAAAGTATTGACGTACAAGTTAGTAGTAGCATTCATAAAATGTATAATATCATTTACATATAATAATGGCAATAATAATACATAATAACTTACCTAATTTAAGTTGTTCTTCTGTATTAGGAAGGAGAACTATTAAATTCTCTCCTTGACTATTAATATTAGAAGAATCATTCTCATTTATATCTGAATCATCAACTTGTTTTGAAGTTCCTACAAGTTCATATTTTTTAGACTTGATATGTTTTTTCAAACTGGAAGTTGTCTTGTTTTTTAACTTTAGTCGTGTTTTCCCCGTAAGAGAAAATTTCTTATCTTTCAAAAGGTTCACTATATCCACCTATATATTACATAAAATTATAGCTTTTAAAGATTGTTCCAATATACGTGTGTAGCACTATAAAATCAATCGATTAAAAATATTAAAAATATGAAATACATAAAAAAAAAATACTTACATTTTTAGGACATTGTAAAATCCAAAATTCATTATCTGGATCTTCAATATCTTCAGCTTTCAAAGGGCACACATTATCTTCTTTAACTTTGAATTTATCAAGTCCTCGTAGTAAATTAGGGTCAAGTTTTTTTTCAGTAGACATTTTTATGAACTAATTTTTACAAAACTAAACAAAAAAAATTAAAAGTAGTACTTTTGAGCACATTTATTTTTTATTTGTCACGTGTATGATTTGAAATGTCAAAAATCTGCGCTCATAGAATTTGGCCCCGACCAATGAGGTCTGGGGAATTTGTACAGGTTAGGTTAGGTTACTCTTTTTGATTTTTAAAAAACTTTTGGGTGTTGCCAAAAACATAATGATAGTTTTTACTAAATGTAATTAGAATATGACAATTCTATTAATACTCTGTGGAAGCTTTTCACACACAGAATGTAAAGGAGAACTTTGTGCATAATAATAATAATATTTTA
Organism: Sminthurinus signatus; assembly: GCA_019776565.1. NCBI lineage: Eukaryota > Metazoa > Arthropoda > Collembola > Symphypleona > Katiannidae > Sminthurinus > Sminthurinus signatus. Next base: position 8,469 of record JABASP010002557.1, on the reverse strand, counting down.
ATAGTGTGTGTACTTGAAAGTTTTATCTTAATCTCCACTTAATTCTTTGGCTATAATATAATATTATATTTTGTGATAAATTTTAATTCCAATCAACTTTATTTAATTTCTATCATTTCCTTAAACCAAATCAAAACAGTTTAAAATCATGGCATCCTCAGAATATTGGTTAGTTAGTATACCTGGAGATAAAACCCCAGCACAAGCCTTTGAAACTCTCAATCATGCAACAAATAAGCAGAATAATCTGTCATCAAACTACAAATTCCCTATTCCTGATTTAAAGGTAAATATATAATAATATTATATAGTTGATTTTTACTCTAAAAAATATCATTTAATACATTGTACATGTTAGTCAACTATTGCATAATTATATTATTGCGTTGTAGTTAAAATTTACCTAATATTTTGAATAGAAAGAATTACTGTCCTAATTTTAGACTATTTTTTAAAAGTGGTGACCTGATTAATTTTATATGAGTGTATACATGCATTGTTGTAATGAACAAAAGTTTAAGATAATTATTATTATTGTTATTTATAGGTTGGCACTTTGGATCAGCTTGTAGGGTTGTCCGATGACCTCGGAAAATTGGATTCATATGTGGAGGGAGTGACCCGTAAAATTGCAGCATATCTTAAAGACGTTTTAGAGGATCAGAAAGACAAATTAGCTGAAAATCTCCTTGCAAACAATGGTTCTTATTTATTTCCATCATAATTACTAATCATAATATATACATAATATATTATATTGTGTTATTCTTATGAGTGTAGTTTACTTAAAAATGTATTATTCTAGAATTCAAATAAGAAAAAAAATGTATGATAGAGTAAAAAAAAACAAAGAAGCTTAATTTGCATACTACCAAAAAACTTGTGTTATAATGTTGTTTTTTTACTCTCTTGTTTTTCATTTATATATTCAATAGTTGATTTGGCCACTTACATCCAACGTTATAATTGGGATATGGCAAAATATCCTTTAAAACAATCATTAAGAAATTTGGCAGAGATTCTTGGAAAACAAATAGGTCAAATTGATGCAGACCTTAAAACTAAAGCTTCAGCGTACAATAATTTGAAAGGAAGTCTTCAAAATTTGGAGAAAAAACAAACGTAATTATTAATAATACAAGATCATGCTATACGTATATTTATACCGTATACTATTTCTTGTAGTATTTTTTCAAGCATGAATAATTAGTATGACTATGTTAATTATTATTAATATGTATGCATCTTTTTTATGTCTTTCATAATTTCAGTGGAAGTTTGATAACAAGAAACTTGGCAGATATTGTCAAAAAGGAGCATTTTGTTTTGGATTCTGAATATCTAGTCACCCTGGTCATTGTTGTTCCCAAGTGAGTTATTTTGGTTTATATCTTATATCGAGTGATTGAAGAGATTGTACATGATTTTGTAATATCATATCTGTATAATGATAATAATAATTATTACTTATAACTGACTCTTAATTTATTTATTTGATAATTTTCCTTACAGACAAAACTTTCAAGATTGGCAATTAAAATATGAAAAATTTTCGGATATGGTCGTTCCACGTTCTAGTAATTTAATTTTCCAGGACCAAGACCATGGGCTTTTTACTGTTTCACTCTTCCGCAAATGTGTTGATGACTTTAAATATCAATGCAGAGAAAACAGGTAAACATTTTTTACTTTTAGTTTATACAAAAAATCCATTAACGGTTAGTTGTGGACTAATTATAATAATTAATAATTATTGACTATTGTATACATGTAATATGTTTTCTTTTCTTTTTTTTTCATATTACACTTATAGATTTGTAGTGCGAGAATTTACTTATAATGAGGAAGAATTGGCAGCTGGGAAAAATGAAATTACCAAATTGGCAACAGATAAAAAGAAGCAATTTGTAAGTTGTTCTTTGTAGTACAGGATCTTTTATATTTTGTTGTTTTGTTATTCATATGTTTAGTAAAAAAAAAAATAATATTACTTCAACCAATTAAGAATTAAATATATTATACCTATACAGTAAAACAAGTTTTATAGTATATTATTATTATATACGTATCAAATAGTTCAAATTATAATATCGAGTATAATTTTTATTGATTTATTAGGGTCCACTAGTCCGATGGCTAAAAATTAACTTTAGTGAAGCTTTTACAGCTTGGATTCATGTTAAAGCTCTTCGTGTTTTTGTTGAATCTGTTCTTCGTTATGGTTTACCTGTAAATTTCCAAGCTGTTCTCATGTACCCGAATAAAAAGTCAACAAAGAGATTACGCGAAGTTCTCAATCAACTTTATTCACATCTCGACTCCAGTGGTGGCAGCTCAAAGGGAATGGATGTAAGTAAAAATAATTCTACTATACCTGATCAATGAATTAATTTTATTCAAGTAAACTATAAACTATTGTAAACTATACTAAACAATAAACTCTATATAATATATTGTATTATGTTGTATTTTCTTTCTATATTTATGTCCTTTTTTTTGTGTTTATAGTCCATGGATTTGCCTGGCATGGGATTTGGTCAAAGTGAATATTTTCCATATGTATACTACAAATTGGATATCGATATGATAGACAACAGTGTAAGGATTTAAATGATTACTTCAAATTTATCATCTTTCGTCATCATCATCATTATCATCTTCTTCTTCAAAAATTTTTTATTAACTACTATAATTACTGCGATAATCTAAAATAACATGATAATACTATATTATACTTGAGGCCATAATCTAAACTTTGAAACCATAAGATTTGCAACAACATACTGTCATTACTTTTATCGATACATTTAAAATATTATATTAGTTTTTACAATATACTTATATACAGTGTCTCAGTACTTATAATACATTACATTAAACTTGTATTGTTGTGATTATGATTCCTATTTAAAATCATAAATGAAGAAGCATGAAGATGGATTTTTTTTTAAAAAAAAAAGAAAAAGAAGTAATGACAAGAGTCCAAAGTCAACGTACAACAACAACAACAAATAATTTAACAATATAAACCATGATACCAAATGTAAAAAAAAAGTCGCATTCCACTTGATTACCGTGATTTAAACGTAAAACAAAACGTTTTATGTGTTATGTAATAATTAATTTTGTAGAGAAAAATCTTAGAACTTTTATTATATTATTACATTAACTTGTATAATATTATTACTATTATTATTATGCGACTACAACTATAATGATAATAACTATAATAATCCTACGTAAGTGTATATGTATAAACTTTAAAAAGAAAAATGTCGGTTGTCGGTCGGTAGAATTTTTAGTTAGCCTGTTGTAGAAATTACACGTAAGAAAAAACAAATATAAATACTAATGTATATAGACATACATATATTTTACGTGTGTATATTATCGTGTCGTTTAAGAAGATAATAATAATAATATATTATTGTGTGTGTGTTTCGTATATATATACACACACGGGTGGTACCCCAAAAAAATACCTTGAATTACAATAATACTACATATATATAAATAAAAGTACGAATAATAATGATGTGTAATGAGATGAAAACTATAATATATTTTATTGTTATAAAGCATATTTTGAAAATATGCTAAATGATGTAGGAGAAAAATTGTAAACTTATAATTCAATGGTATATTATAATATCAAATATATATCGTAAAATTACCAAAGAACTCAAACAATATCGTGATACAGAAAAAGTATAGATACAAAGTACCAACACAACTTTAAACTTTAATAGTAGTGTATAATATAATATTCTGATCTGATTTTTTTTTCTCCTATTTCTTTTAACAATATTCTCAACACAGTAAAATATTTTCAGTTTACATTTCAGTTTCACATCAATTATATTTTATTACTTTTATTATTGGTATTATTTTGATTTTGGTTTAACTTGTCTTTATATATATGTAAGTAGTCATCAAAATATCCTAGTTTTTTCAAAACACAAAGATATAATCATAATCAGATTTTATTATTATTATTTTGATTATTATTTTATTTTAACATTTGTATATATGTATTCTTTTTGTTTGTGACTGCATTCTTAAGTCATCATATTTTTGTGGATGAAATTGTAAAACTGTGTGTAAAACAGAGAGACATCACACATAATATTGTTTGTAAACTTTTTTGTATGCCTGAATACTCTATTTTCATGATATTTTTGAGAAAGATATGTTTATAATTTATACATATGTCAGTTTTCTTTTGTGGGTTTACATATTTTCAACAGATTTTTCCAATGAAACTATATATATATACGTCATGTCAATTTTTCTATTTCTACAAAATAATATTTTATTATAATGTCCAATAATAATTATACTTATATGTTGTCTTTTTCTTCAATTTTAAACTGTTTTAGAGAAATTTTCAATTCTTAGAAATCCTTATTTAGCATAAAAATTAACAAATGATCCATTATATTGTAATACCTACATGTTTTTTGGTATATAATATGTATATATATATACATTGAAATCGTGTGCTAGTTTTCACGACTATTTTCCAAAGGAACTCTAACAGTTATCCATATATATAAATGATGATATTATAATATGGTCTATATAAAATGCAAATGATAAAAAACTACATGATATATGATATTTCAATTAAATGTTGTCTATAAAGTATGGAATATATATACTATATTATTGTGTATAATTATATTGTGTGCGTACTGTGTACGTACTAATATATAGTATGTATACACAAGTAACAAAATTTATTATGGATATGGACGGCATTGAATGCAATTCTATCCAAACGAAAAGAAAAAAAAGTACCATAAAATAATATGATAATAATTATAATAATAATAATTTCTGATTTATTGAAATGTTATCAAACAAAGATAGAGAAAAAAATTTGCGGGTGAAAAATTTATTGGGTGTAGAATCGCCGGTAACCGGTCCAAAACAAAAAAAAATTATTAGTAGAAAAACAAACAAAAAAATTTATTTTTCTTTGGGCTGTTAACAGATGATAATAAAATATTATAGAGATAAAAAATATCAAAGATTGTGTCAACACCTAAATAATATTATTGTATTATCATTATTATTATGATGCTACAAATAAAACCAATGCAGTCTTCATAGTCGCAATATTCAGTAGAATCTATTCTTTTACTTAAGTAAGTAAATTTGAATTTTCTCACTTTGTGTTTTATTTCTGTTATTATAATTCATCATGTCGTTCTTTGTTTATTCATTAAATTACATATTACATTGTTCATGTGTCGTATTATATTTTATACATTTCCATAATATGCTGCAGCATAATATGCTATATATTATATAGGTTTTTCAAATCGAAAAATAAAAAGAATTTCGTTTTATAAAGAAGGGACAAAATATGAACTCAATATTATAATAACTGTACACTGTACAATATTGAATATACTGTCATAAAGTACATGTCATAAAACATAAAAATTAAAAACAGGACAGAAACTAAGAACAATATAACTATATAATATGAAGAAAAAACATGTGTACTCCTTAGAAAGCAACACAACATTTTGAAAACTATAGTTTCTACTTAGTTTATGAACTAGCATTCATATAATAACAATATAATATATATATATATATATGTGTTTTTTTATCTTGTAACGAAGAGGAAGTCATGCAAATATTACAATTAAAAGTAAAAGAAGACATACGTGAACTAGAGTTTTTGTATAGCTTAAAATGAGAGATTTCCATTCCAAAATCCATGTGTCCTCTTTCAACATACACACACACATATACATATAATATATTTTGAGTGTTGAATTTTCTCAATTATTAATTTCTCTAAATATAGAGAAACATCATAGCATCGTAGAAGACTTGATTGTTTCCTGTTATAAGAAAAAAAAATTTAAATCCTTGACATAACTTATAACATAAATAATATTATGTACAATGTGTAAAATTATCAGTGTGCAGATAATATCAAAACATTTATATAACTGATAAAAGTCAACAGTGTGTATATAATATATATACCCATTCTTACATGTAAATCTTCATGATGATCTGTCCAATCCATTTTAGCAATGATTGGAACAACATACTTGAATAACTTTGTGACTTTCTCTGCATTTTCCCTGAAAGTTTTCATCACACCAGCTACAGAGACTTTCTCACCAACATCTCTCCAACAATCATAATCTGTAGCCATTGCCACTGCAGCATAAAGAATTCCAGCTTCTTTTGCTAGTACGGCCTATAATAAATAATTAGTATACACACAAATGAAATACAGATGCTATAGTCTATAGTATAAGACAATTAATATCATAATTTTGTACAAAAAATCATACACATGTATATATGATATATGTAATAGTATATATATATATAGCTTAATTTTATGTGTACAACGTGTACAGAATAAGACAATACAAATAATAATATTTATACCTCTGGACATTGTGTCATATTCACAATACTAGCACCCCATAATCGAAAAACGTTACTCTCAGCTCGACTAGAAAATCGTGGTCCTTCTAATCACCGAAATATTATCACAATTTAAAGAAAAAGGAAAAACAAGAAAGAGGTAAAAAAAAAAGATAAATAATAATAAATCTTTTGTCATTTCCATATTCTGATTTGCCAAAAAATTTTGAGCAACATTGTACAAGTGCAGCATCATAATTTGTACTCATTTTGTACCCCCAGTAGTACATGATGTATGCTTGTACAGACAGTAGACATATATTATATTATCATTGTCATGTTTTAGGAAATATTTTATTTTATATTTGAATAATTTGTACATAATATAATTATATTTTAATGTATAATATAATAACATTATAGAATACTTTTACTAGATAGTATTTACCTACACACACGCAAACACCATCCGGATGAGCATCAACACCAAGTTGTTGACAAGCTTCATAGAGAACGTTTCTTAGTTCAGTAGAATAGACAGGTTCCATCGGTAAATGAAGAATTCCATTAGGTGCTCCTGGAGTGATTCCATCATGAAACGTGGAATGTCTTTTATGTGTCCGGTCAATAAAAGAGTCGATAATGACCAATTGACCTGGTACGACCTCTTCTTTAAGTGAACCGCATGCAGTTGACACAATTATATGAGTACATCCAGCTTCTTTCAATGCCCAAATATTAGCTCTACAAATACATTTACGAATATTTTAGATACCTGTTATAAGTACTTAGGTATATGCAAAAAAGTACTCAAAATTGAATTTTATATTTTACAAACGGAAGTAAATATAAGCAAAAGTAAGTATAATATATTAAAGTACTCATTTATGTAAATATCTATTTAGCATTTTTTTTCTCTAATTTCCCCAATCATCCCAAATCTCTAATAATGCGTGTGTAAAATAATAAAACGATATAGTATATACACAGTATACTTGAATAATATTTTTTTTAAGTGTTCCAAAAAAATAAAAAACATACCGATAGTTGACATTAGTTGGAGAAATATTATGCTTCCTTCCATGTCTAGCAAGAAGGATACAATCCACACCATCAATTTTCCCGTGAATTAAAGCATCCGATGGACTTCCAAAGATTGTCTCAACAACCTCTTCTCGTCGATCTTCCAAAATATCTATATTATTATGATGTAACAAGTAAGTTTAGTGTCATAAATATCATAAAATATCACTACAGTGTGCACTGTGTATACACAGTTTTATTTCATTGAAAATTTATTTGAATGGAATGCAATATATAGAAGTATAATATATCTATTTGGACATCAATATTCAAGTAAACATGCTATTTAATACTAGAGATCAGTTATATTGTACATGTTACTCATCTACATATTATTATTACGTATATGTGTAGTATTCTTAGAAATGTTCAAGGTTAGAAAAGTTTAAAAAGAGAAAGCTTGCAAGTATACTTACCTGGATCATCTAAGCCTGAACCACCAATTATTCCAATCTAAATAAATCAACATAAAACATAAGTATATACATATTATATAAACAGAAAAATAAAAATTAAATTAAATTAGTACTTATGTACATATAATATATCCGTTTTGCATGTATTTTAGTTAGTAAAACATCTATACTTCAAAGAGCCATATACAATATTATGTATAGTAAAAATGCATATTATTATTATATCTTTATGCTTTATGGACTCAAAAACATTCTGGAAAAATATTTGCTTATGCATATCATAATAAATAATAATATACTTATGCATTATAGGAAGTACTTCTTCATTAATTAAATGTTTATCAAATCATAATATTATTATAATATGTACAATACTATCTAACATGCAAAAACTTTTATATTATAGGTCTTTCCATCTTCCATCTCAGTCTGTGTATCTGGAATGAAATGATTGTATACCTGTCAGAAATCATCCTTTTTCCATAAGTACATAATACGTGTAGCATATGTAATAATAATAATAACATTATGGTTCCATATGCACAAGATTCTCTTTCTACTATTT
>JABASP010002556.1:0-19250 GCA_019776565.1 Sminthurinus signatus | reverse complement strand
TACACTGTACACATTACGGTTGATAAAGTAGTTCTCCGTTCTCGGAAAAGCTTTTTCCTCATCAAGTGAGTCATAGGAAAATTGTTCGTGTTACAAAGAATAAGTACTTCATTGTAAATGTTTATATGAATGAGTCGTTATTCGTTATTCGCTATTTGCTAGTGGCTAAGTACTTTAGATATAGATGTAACATGTGCTTGAAACTCATGTCAAAAGTGACAAGGGAGACATCAAAAAATGCACAAATGTCCTACCAAGTATTGAGTATTGAGCATAAAAAACAAACGAACAAAGTTATGTCAGTACTTTGTACAAATTACCCTGAAGTAATGCTTCATGTGTACAAATGTGCTTTCGCCTTTTCAGAGGAAAACAGACTCTTGTATTTTGTATCCGTTTTTGTATTGTTTATACATATATATATAATAAAGACGTTCAAAAGTCAAAAGGGAAAGAGCGCTTTCATCAGTTTTCATAAACTTGACTGTTTTGATGTGCAATGTGCATGTATTTAGAGCAAATCTTGAAAAGCCTAGAAAAAGATGTTTTATCACTAAAATACATCAGTTGATTTCATTATAATTTTTTACTACAATATTGTACATGTATTTACAATGTATAGTAAATAATAATGTATATATACCTTCGTCTTCTTCTTCATCTACTTGATTCATTCATTCATTATTCTTTATATGTTCACCTTTGTACAATTTAGGGTTATGATGAGATGTATTGTGTATCGTGTTTCATATAATAATAATCTATAAAGAATACCTAAAGAATAAATGTGCAAGACGTTTAATCTATCTCTTCATTAATTATACAATCTCTTTGATGCAGGTTGCATTTCAGGTGCATATTGGTTAATTGAATCTGTATAAAAATATATACAACACAATATAATATAATGTACAGTATAATAACATAATATATAATATATAATCCCTGTACAATACAATACATTACATACATGTTACATATAAACTACAATACCCACCCAAATCCCAAATGGATGTATATATATAGTGATTTGCATTTGAAAAAGTAACCGTAATACAACATGTCGTATAGCATAATGGTATTAAACTTTCGTCATGGATGATGAATCATGCGAAGCGGAAATGATGATGGGAAAAAATTAACGTTCTATTAATTCAGTATTCAGTGCTATACACATGTCAATGACCTTTTAGAATGTATATAACAAGAGGATAGAGAATATCTTCTTTTTCTTTTACTTCTTCGTATTTCGTATTTCGTATAGGTGTGGATCATTAACGTGTATAGTACCACCATAAATTTCCATGGTTGTTTTTCTATCTTTATAGAATTCAGGTGGCTCAAAAGATCATACTCAAATATATGTACGGACTATGGACGTTTGAGATTTTAGACTATATATAAAATACGAAGTACATATAAATGTATAACTTGTACATTCTACTCTTTTTACACTTTATACGTAATATCATGTAGCATAATATAGTTTTGAGCATTGAGTTTTGAGTATTGAGTTTTGAACTTTGAGTGTAAATTGAAATTACATATATAGTTTTTTTTACTGCCTTTGTACTAATCTAGTTTCCACGCCTCATCACAAAGTCAAATGACTATGTTCTAAAAGACAGCTTCTTTTTTTTTAACTTTTTACGTGTAAAAATATAAATATAAATATGGTTATGACTAAAACAAGGAGTAGATTGTGTTTTTTTAGTATCCGCATTAATTCTACAGTCTACTGATGTGTACATTACACACTTGTTGTCGTTAATGAATTTTTCATACATTTTACGATCAAGATGGCCAATAACAGATCACCTAGTACGTAATATATCCTTCATTACTCTGTATATTATATATTCACTATACATTTATAACTCAAAGTGTCAATATATAATTAAGTTGATGGTGCATGTAATCCGTAATTTTTATATTTACGATAAAGATGTGTAAACAACTAGGCTGATAAAAGATTTAACATTCATGGGGAAAAAATGATAATAATTATTAATAGAGCATGCTTCTAGGGGGAAACATGACATTTTCCCTATCACAAAAATAAAGCAGATTTTTCCATAAATCTGGAAACTAGAAAACGATTTGTAGATACTAGATGCTAGATACTAGATACAACGAATTATCGATACATGTGTATTGTGTGTATATCTGTCTCGTCAATCTACAATTTATTTTTTATGGAACATATGTATGAATGTAACGCGTATGAACTATGAGCGTTGAACATAGGAAGGAAAAAGTTATAGGAAAGCATGTAGAATTTTTTATGAGAATAGTGTACACTGTACACAGATAGATTGTTGATGGTTGATGGTGAATGGTGATTATTAGTATAGTAATAACACTACACAAGACATCAGACTACTGGTGTTGCATATCGTATAGAGTGTGGAGAATAAAGGAGGAAGCAACAGCTTTTGAATGTTGAATGTAATAGACATTTTGGCAAATTGAAAAAAAAGAAAGGTTTATCTCGGTAAAAAAAAGAAGAAGGCTCAACTTGTAAATTGTAAGACAACCAGACAGATGTTTTACTGTGGTCGTTTTAATGCTTACCAGCTGTATCTTATTATTCTCTTGATTTGTTAGTACGAAAAGTCCAATGCCGTTTCAATTTATTGCTCCATAGTCAAACAACATAGAGACGAGGAACGAGTAAAAGTCAAAAAGATGTAAATTTCTTGGTTTGGTTTGGTTTAGTATGGGTAAATATAAACTAAATGAAGTAAAGTAAACTTCATTTGTTTTCAATGTTCCCTGTAAAAATACATACGGTATTACACGATGCATTCTGTATTCTGTACTATGTATGTTTTCTGCAGAATGGCTTATTACTTGAATTTTCATGGATGAATAGGTAGTTTAAAGAATGAAGAGCATGATTGCTGCTGATTGTTGATATGTATAAAAAAATAACTTTTCTTTTGTTATCTTCCCTTGTGCATGAATAATAGAAATGGAATTGATATACTTTTATATACAGATACATAATGTGTAGAGCGTAGAATGAGGAATCAGAAATAAGATGTTTTTCTTAAAACGTCTAGACTATCCATGTTTTTTCTCTCTTCGCTATTCTCTATTAATGAGCATTATATTTACAAATTTTATAAAATATAAATACAACAAAGGATTGTCAATTTTGACAATAAAAGTACACGTATGATGAATGATGATGTCTCTCCATTCATTCATTCATCCATCCATTCATCTTCACTTGGATATAGTCATTATATCATTAAATCATGTCCAGTAAAAACTAGATACTAGAGACTGAGGTGGTTAAATTATAATTTGATGGTTTAGAGTTTAGAATTTAGATGTATTAAAATATTTTAGGAGATGTTATATTATTTTAGCTTTGGGCATTCTTTTCATCCTTCATTCTCCATCATTTGCTGTTTGTAATAATAGTTTAAACGTGTTGATTGTTCAATGTTGATTTTTAAATTTTTAAAGAGGAAACTAAAGAAATGATGATTATATCGTTAGCATGACTATTTCAAGGATATCGTTGGTTAGTTTTATGTTTTATCTTTTCAATTGCTCATCATCATGCAAATGTAAATAACAATAATTTTATGAAGTACTTACATACTTGTAGGCTAGTTTCTGAAAATCCATTATGTACAGTATGTACTATATTATACATTTATGTACGTTGAGTATTGAGTAGTACTGAGTGAAAGCACTAAAAGCGTCAAATTAATTATGAGGACGTGTTCGTGTGTATTATGTAGCATAATACCCATATGTACGTACGTATTTTTTAAGAGGAGAGTAGAAGTACATAGTACATACCATATATACATTTGGCTCATTACTAGTCTGTAAAGTATAATAATAATAATATATTTATATGACTCATCTAGTTTTGAAGGATTGTGAATTGTGAGAGGGGTAGTCATACTCGGGAGTTTTTACGTGCATAAAGTGTAAATATAAATATCCGTATCGGAGTTTTATAATTTATGCATTCACATTTATATAATACTTAACAGTGATTTTAATGCATGAAGAAATGGATTTACTTATCAATTATCAATCATAAGGTGATTGGATTGGATTGTTTTGCTTCTGAGATATAAGACATGAGATGTACTTTTTTTTGAAATTCAAGCATGAAGCTTTTACTCATACCTCATACCTAATACATGATATTTTGTGCATGTGCATAAAAGTTCAAATCCAAAAGTTGTTCTATTCTCCATTTCATATTTTACAACATGTGCCCTAATTTTTTTATTTTAGAAATATTTCACTTGCACGTCATCTAACAATTTGATATTTGACGCAGTTCACCGTCCAATATTCACCATTCACCATGCAATAAGCATTACTTGTTTGTTATTATTATTATTTTCTTGATGGGATTGTTCATATTCAGTTTCAGTATATATAAAATACATATAGTATTATTTTTAGTAGCTGCAACTTGCATGGTATCTTTCAATCTTTATTAGTTTTGCCTACCCATTTTAAAAAAAAGTCCAGAATCCAGAAGGGATCTATAACACATTTAAACTAAATAAAAAGTAAAAAAGGCAGACCAGAACGGCAGTCCGAAGGTTTATTTTTGAATAATTCTGAATTCACAAGTATATCATGGCCAACGGCCAGTGCCAGGAATATGCAATATGTAAGTAAAGTGTAGTAAATAGTAAAAAGTAGTGGCTAACTTTGGAGTTTGAAGTTGAGACCATTTTTTATGTACAAATGTACATATTGCATCAAGAATAAAGAATAAAGATAGACACCGACAACGGACATTATACCTACAACCTACAAGTACTCGTAGATTCTAGACAATTACAATACATGCCACTTGTACATTATATTCCACGTGTATTGTACATTGTACATGTTATGTATGTATACTGTATACAGATATTTTATGCATCATGATGCTTTTGACGGTCTCACTATAATTTTCCGCTGCAATAAAAATGCTAAAATCTAAAATGTAATGACAAGCCCATAGTTTGTGTGCGGTCAGATTTTAGTTGGACTACTATGTATAATATTATGTACTTAAAAGAATAAAACCCTTGTTACATGGTCAACTTGGGAGAAAAACTATTCAAACTTTCAACTCAACCACGTTTTTTTTACACAGTCGGCATTTATGCATTTTCATAATAATGGTTTTACTGTATGTTGTATATTATTGTATATTGTATATTGTCTATGCTAAATGGATACAATACCAAAAAATTACAATGTATAATGGCTGAGCTGTGTATTGTATGGCTTTCCAATGTAAATGCATGTATATGCATATTTCTGAATTTGAAATATTCGAGAATCTTCTTGTATTGATTGTTGATGTATTTTCACATTTGAGCACAAGAAAGCTATTTACAATTTACGTAGTTATCGATACTCAAAACTCAAAACTCAAAGCTCAATACTTTCCTACTGTGTGTGCATAAAATTAAAAAAGGCGTGTGTAAAGGTACATATTTCAACAAAGTCTCAAGACTCTAGACATTTTTTTTGTTTCAAAGAATATTGAACATTTACATTTTACATACATAATACATATATGAATGATTTTTAAAAAAATACTACATCTTTGAACATTGAACATTGAAGAAATCATCAGTCTTTCAAGCGTGACATGAGGCATACAGATAGACACAGACAGACAGAGAGCATCCTAAATTCAAAAATACAAAATCCTCTTTGTTGTCTATTGTCTATATTCTATATATTTATTTATTTTCTTGGATTTTTCTTTGGAGTTTGAAGAAAAGATGAAAGTAAGGAATAATGAATACACATTGTGCATTGTAAATTGAAAAGTCAATGTTCACGCATGATAGGATGTAGGAGTAAAGATGAAAGATGTATAATGTATAGTGTATAGAATTTTGTGAATAAATGTCTGTTGTCTGTATGCGGTATTCTTATTAAATTTGATGATGAAATGTTTCAGGGGCTGTCCAGATAACTTAATCAGTCCGTTGTTGGGCAAGATTTTGAACGAAATTTCACGGGAGGATTTGTCAGACTGTTACACTTGTAAACAACATCCTGATGAAGATGAAGTAGACTCAGAAGAAGGTGAGTACTGATAATAATAATTGATAATTGATATGTTCAAGATCCTTTTATGCTTTCTTTTCTACAGTACAAATGTGAAATGTTGGTGCTTCAATATCTAATAAATGGTGCACACTGCATACTGCATAATGAAATATATGTGTATAATTGTATTACAGATTGAGTACAGATTGCAGATAAATGATAAATTACATGTAATTAAACGTTGTAAAATTGTTTTTATACTTAATATTACAGTGAGTAATAAAAGTTACCAACCATTGAAATTAATGCACTCAGTCACATCAAAAGTTGATGAAATTTGCCTTACCTACAAAGAAGAATGTGAAAAAATTGAGACTGATTTCCCTGATGAAGCACCTTTCCTAGTTTTCGGAGCAAATCATCATACAATCAAAAATACCAGACGCACATTGGAAGATCGTTCAGCCATCTTACCAAATTTACAAAAAGTTTTTACCAATGTAATTTCTAACTCTTTGTATACATTATAAATTATAATATATTATATTCTTTTTTAGTTTTAACTTTTAATTTTAGCATAATATTTTACGGTTTAGATTTTATCATTGAATTTCTCATTGCTCATGTACAAAAAAAAGAGAGACATGTGTCAATTCCAGTGAAGAGATGATGAAATGAGACAGGGTGAAATAAAGTGGAAAGTATAAAGTAGAAAATGCAAAAGTAAGTTAATTTGTTTTCTAATGTAATTTTGTAATGTAAATCTTTGGCACAGTTGAGGACTCCAGCCAGTTACTTTGCCGTATTTGATGGTCATAATGGAATGGAAGCCGCTAGTTTTGCTTGTGCACATCTTCACCATCATCTCGTAACGAGTCCTGATTTCCCTAGTGACATTCCCTCATGTATACAATATGCATTTGAAGCCACGGACACGGCTCTACTAATGAAGGGGAAAGAGGATAATATACGAAGTGGAACTACTGCAGTACGTTTACTATTTATTTACTATATTTACTCATTCATTCGTAGTCCTTTTAGTCTGTAGTCTGTAGTCTGTAGTAAAAATATCACAAGGAGAAACATGAGGCGCACATTTTCATGGAATTTTCAAGTATAAAATGCAGTTTCTCTGGTTTACTAGTTTTTAGTTTTTAGATGTATGCTGTATTTTGTAATTGTGCACTGTCTACTGTCTTACATAATAAATAATAATCTTAAATGTTCTGATGTATTGTTTGTGCATGTACATGAAGGTCATAGCTCTAGTTGTTCCTGGTAACATTTACACCGCATGGCTTGGAGACTCTCAAGCCATTCTTATTCGTAATTCCAAACCCATCAACCTAGTCAGCCCACACAAACCGGACAGAGAAGTGAGTAATCTTATTATTATCATTCTATTGTTTTTGATTGCTTCACCATATTATATCATATGTACAATGTACAATGTACATGGACGTTTGACGTTTGACATTTGAAGTGTTGTTTCTCTCTCTAATGCGACACTTCCATTTTCCACAATATATAATATATCCGCTGGATAATTATTTGAAGCTGTAGGTAAACATTTAGCCTACAAAAGATTGTTAATCGACGTAATGTGTGATGTGTGTGATTTGACATTTAACTCATGAGTGGAATATTGTGTACAAGAAAATAGATTATGACTTATGACATTTTGTATATTGCGTTGTACGTTTATGTTGTATAGATAAATACAGATTACACCACATATGAAATTCTTCCTTTCACTTTTCATTCTTTTCTCTTTTCAATAGGATGAGATGGTCCGTATACGAAACGCGGGGGGTGAAGTTATTAAGCTAGGAAATGTATGGAGGGTAAATGGAACCTTGGCCGTCTCCAGAGCTATTGGTAAGAAGATGAAGAAATATTTCGAAATGCGTAAAATTTGTGTGTGTGTTTGTGTGTAATATTTAGTTTTCATGTATCTATCTTCTATATATTCTAGTTTATATACCTATATTTATATTTATATTTATCTACGCAGTTGTTGTTAGTTGTTAACAAGCTCAAGTAGATTGAATCATTAGTGTTGGTATTGGTCTTTGTATTTGTATTATAAGTTTGTACAAATAATATGACGCTCTATGTTCTATGTTGTATGTTGTATGTGTT
Organism: Sminthurinus signatus; assembly: GCA_019776565.1. Lineage (NCBI taxonomy): Eukaryota > Metazoa > Arthropoda > Collembola > Symphypleona > Katiannidae > Sminthurinus > Sminthurinus signatus. The sequence goes on along the minus strand of JABASP010002556.1, from coordinate 11,060 downwards.
TAGTAATAATAAGAAAATTCCTTCAAGGCCTGAAGTGACACACTGCATCTTTTTTTTTCATCTGTTGAAAAATAGAAAAGTCATTTCATTGTTATGAGATTTTAACGACTTGAGTGCATGTGAGTATGTAGATAATGGATAATAGATAGTAGATAGATACATGTATGTATATATGTATGAGCGTTTATGAGTGCGTTGTTCTGGATGTGGATCCTGGATTGGATTCCGATGGACATTAGACATTAGACATTAGCTGTACACATGTGACTAATGCTAATGTCATGACAGATGAGAGTGTATTGTGTATTGTCTAATTCTAATTACTAGAAACTAGAAAATAGAAATCACTCATTATAGTACAGCATATTGTATATTGTTTCGCGTTCCATGCTGGAAATTTGAAATCACTCTTGTAAAAGTAAAATTTTGTTCATTTTCTCCATTTACTACTTCTACTACAACTACTACAACATCTAGGTGATAGGGATTACAAGGATTGTGTCATCTCCACGCCCGAAATCAACCATATTGTAGTGGATGGACAAGAGGAAGCTCTTATTTTGGCTTGCGACGGACTCTGGGATCATGTAGAACCTCAAACCTGTGTGGATATTTTTAAACAGTCGGTTCTTTCTGAAAATCCAAGTAAGTGCACATTTTTATTCAATTATTTAAGTTTTTTTAGTATAATAATTTTGTTTTTTGTTTGTATCCCTCAAACATCAAACTTTGCAATAATATGGTACAGAAAAAAAAGCATAATCTTGAATCATTTTGATTATTGATCCTAAGAAAAGTTGCAACAACATAATATTATTATCAACTTGTATCTTGTATTTATTTAGAATTTGAAAGTGTCCGTAGCTCATAGTTCATTTATTATAGAGCAGTAGGTAGATGTAGTAATAGTAAATATACTTAGTTTACTTTGTGATTTTAAATGGAATTGACAATTGGCGTTATCATTGATCTCCTCTGATCTAACATCTAACCCACCTATTTATAATAATAACATGTCTTTTTCTCATCATAAATGATTGAACATGTCGTTTTTTTATTATGGAAATTACTATTATTATTATATTTTATATTATACCACTAGAAGTACAAGGATGATTTAACAATGTGTCTCCGTTAGTCATTATTGTAACAAAAGGAACAAGGAACAAGCCCATCAATGTTCAATGTTGATACCTTTTGTCATTTAAAAATTTCCAGTGGGAATTTTCCACCTACATACATATTACATATAACATATAAATAAATGTTACAAAGTATAAAACCAGAGACAGATTGTTATTTGTTATTGTTATGTTTAAGTGCACTTTCATGTACATTGTACATTTTGTACTTTATTGTATATTGAGTTCTCTAGTGGATTGTAAATTGTAATGTGTACACTGTACACGCATAATATGTACATATTATAGTGCATAGTCTCTAGAATTACAGAGTACACATTGAAAGTGGTAGTAAGAATAATAATAATAATAATCTTTCCAATTAATCAAATTGCATGCAAACAAATGATAAACTCTGTGCAGTCAGTCACTTTTTACTTTTTACACGCCTCTACATTTTAGATTCAAGATTCTAAATTCCAAATTCCAAGTATATGGTTTTCATTTATGTAGACGGATGGCGGAGATGATTCAACTTGCGATTATTAATGAAACTATTGGAGTAAATCACGAGATAATGTTTTTTTTGTCTCTTTCTTTTTTTACACGTCTAACGTTGAGCGTTGAGTAAAAAGTAAAAAGGGTATGTTGTATGTTATATGTGTGCATAGTGCATAAGGTTTGTGGTTGTCGGTTCCGTTGCTGTCGTTGTCGTTCTCGCTGTCATGCAAAAATCTGACATTATCTACCTTAATTGATCTCACTTTATAGATTTTCGTGTACATGGGGTTTTTTCTTCATTTTAGCTACCTATAAAAAATAAAAAATATGTATGTCTGAAGTATGAAGTATGAATGAATACTGAATACTGATAAATGTACTTACAACTTACAACTAAAAGTACAGGTTAGCAACAGATTTTTCTTTTCTTGTTTTTTTTTATTTTCTCTCTGTTGTCTTTGAGTGAAAGAGTAGGGAAAAAAGGTGACGGTGACGCATCTGTAGGCGTATTAGTACTTGAGATGTAAAAGTGAGAGAGAGAGAGAGAGAGAGAGAGAGAGACAGTCATCATTTATAGAAAATTGGCAAGGTGTGTACCCTCTTCAGTCAAGTTGATTTGAGTCAAGTCTAGTCTTGTGTGTCGCATGACTTTGTCTATAGATAAATAATATGCAGTTAAAAAAATACATACTTACTTCTTGCATGGTTAATACTTGTGTGAATAGTGAATAATATGCAATATTCGAGTCGTCATATATATATGTGTGTATGTATATTTATATGTATATTGTAAATGCATTCCAAGTTCCAAGTGGTGTGGTATCATCACGTCCTCTCTTGGGTATCTATTTTATATTATTATTATTATTATACATGATGCATTACGTATTATGTAAGACAGTTTGTCATTGAGACTATAGAGAAAATGTCACGGACGATAAGTGACACCAGCAGGTTTCTATGTATTCTATATATTCTATATTATGACTAATGTACTGTATATTATGTTGTTTTTTTTCTCTCTCTCTTTAAAACATCTCTATACTTAATACTTAAGTCTCAAGTCTGAAGACTTCTCTCCTTATTTTTTCCCCATCTTTCTAGTTTCTTTCTAGTTGTCATCGTTCTTTTTCCTAGATGTATATATGTTTTATATTCTCTATCTTTTTCTTTTCTTGTCTTGTCTTGTCGTTCTAAGGTTTAAATGCACGAGTTACGTGCACATACTTTGAGATAGACGGGCATGTATAATGAACATCATCATCACCATCACCATCGTCTTGGTCGTTGTCGTTGTCGACTTCTTCGTCTTCGTCGTCGTGGAAAAAGATAGTGGTTAAATCTCCATTCTTGATGCAACTTTTGAAAGAAATGCATATGATTACCTACACATTCTACAAATTCTACATTCTACACACTCTGTCACACATGTGTTCATCATGTATGGAATACACACAGTATACAGTACACATGTGTGTGTATTTATTTATTTGTGTGTGGATGTGGAATTATGTGGTGTTTAAGGAAAAGGAATTTTCAAGTGGGATTAGCTATTACCGTGTTTGCCCTGGCTAGTCTTTGACCCACACACTCCAAAATCCAAAATCCAAGCTGTACACTCTACAGTACTCTTCACTCATTCTTGTTGATGTTGATGTTGATGTGGATGTTATTGTTGATTTTTATTGTTACATTTACCTTATTAGGCTTCCACAAACATCTGGGTTCTGGGTTTGGTTTGAAATTCTAGTGTGGCTCTCTGTCTATTTCTCTCAACGTCAGTGGCCACTGGCTCTATGTTATTTGTTTGTGTATACTTTATTAGCCTCTAGTATCAAGCTGTAGCTCGACTTGTGTTGAATTTTGAATGTACTGATGCAATAATAACAACATTGCAATTTATAATAATATACACAGTACACAGAGCGTCCGTGATACAAAATACAAATGGAATTACATAGATAGTTTAGATATCTTTTTTTGTATTTATATAAACATGCACAAAAAATGTGCATAATATCATACAGATGCATCTTTGTACAATGTACATTGTACATTCAAAATTCATGAGGGCTATGGCCTGTTTGGGTTTGGAGTTTTGATTAGTGGGGGTGGTGATGATACTGCTACTACTACTACTGTGTCTGATGATGATAATGACGATGACGATGATGGTGAGTATTTTTTTTACTTGGTTTCTAGTTTCTATACTACTGTAGACTTTAGACTTTAGACCAAAAACTTTCATCATTCGCCGGCTCGATGCCGATGCTCGATGGATTTTTCTGCTATACTTTTCTTGCTCCTTGCTCGTTGTTCGCTCTAGTCAATTTTACACCTTAGGATGCTCAAAAGCTCAAAAGATCCAAAATCCAAGATCCAACACAGCACAAGTAGAAGGTAGAGAGCTTTGGAGCTTTGCAGTTTGCACTTTTATATAAGAGTTCATTATCAATGTAGACAGAATTATAGTGTCATACATCTAAAACATCTAACATATTTTCAAGTAAGCTACTGTCTACTGTCAAGAACCAAGAATCAAGCATCGAGAATCAAGAATCAAAAAAAAAAGATGCAATAGTACATGTAATATAGGAGACCGTAGACAGTAGACAGGAGATAGTATATAGTAGCATCAATGGTGGTGGTGGTGGTGGTAGAAGTAGAGTATAATAATATTATGTGGTGTAAGAAAGAAATAATAAGAAAATAAGGAGAAGGAAAGGGGGTCTTTGGACGCGGTTTGAATGCTCTCAGGGCTAAAAAAAATGTGGATGGATGGATGTGGATGGAATGGTATGGAGTATGGAGAATACATAATACATACAACGTAAAGAGTGCAGAGTACATACATAACTACATTTTTGTTCGACACTCGCGCAATATGCATCTCTAGCATTACTCTCTGTTCTCTGTGTTTTTCTCATCGTACTTCCCCATTTCACGTCTCTTTTTCTCTCTCTCTCTCTCTCTCTTTCGTCTGTGACTTCTATTCGTTATTCTGAAAATGCTTTCTCACGTCAAACTACTACATACAGTACATTTCTTCAGTGCACGTACACGTACTCGTACTCGTCGTACTCGCTAAAATACGATATTATTGTGTGTAGTGGGGTTTCATTATAACCTTTGCATTTTGTATTTGAATTTGTATTTTGTGTTTCCGTTCATGAAACAAAAATAACAAAGTAGCTACCAGACGAAAACCAAAACGAACAAGAAGGAAAAGAAATAGTAAAAGAAGGAAGGAAGAAATAGAAACAAGAAAAAAAACTTGATAAAAAATCCAACGAAAACGGAAAATGTGTGCTTCTTGTTCAAGTTTTTCTTGGTCTCGTTGCAGTTTCAGTTTCAACTAGTTTTAGTTTGTGTAATAATTAATAAATAAAGTGGGATTTTATTTTTTACATTCGTCATCCGGAATTTGGAATTTGGATTTAATATCTAATACATCTGGATATATAGTGTTTGGATTTGTTGTTTTGCAATCTATTTTGGAAATTTTATGGTGAGTGCAATGATACTTTTATTTCCTCTTCTACAAATCGTTAGTGTAAAATTTAGAATGTAGAGTGTTTGTAGCTGCCAGTGATATTTCATGAGTCATGATTTTTGATAAACCGGAAAAATATGCAGAGTTTCTTTTTTGATCAGTTTTTCATCCTGTGGCTTGAGTTTTAAGATTTAGTAAGTTTAGTGAAAAATGAAATACACAGACGTTCAAAATGAAATTATACCTTTTTATTTTATACTTTTTGTTTGTCATGTACAAAAGGAATACTTATATTTTATATTATTGAAATTTAAAATGTATGCAGATTTAGATTTGAGTAGAAAAGCCGTTTTTGAATTTTTGAGCCAGCTCCTAAATAATTTGCATTCTTTCATTCTGCATTTTCTTCAGGAATTTCTCCTTCTTTGTATACTGTGTATATTATTATTTATTATCGTTACTAGTTACTAGCCTTAACACTTAAGCTGTACAATTTGTAATGAGTAATGAAAATAGTACACATTTTACAAACTGGGTAGTACTGTGGTAGTTTAACTAAAAAAAATAAAGCCATCTAAAAATAAGAAGATTGCCTCGAGTTTCTAGTCTCGAGTATTCAATAGTCAATACATATCTACACAAGAGAACATAAAAAATAAAAAACAATAATAATAATAATAATACGTGTTGGTATTTTGTATATTTGTATTTTTATTACTACTGCTCTTGATTCTTGATTCTTGATCTAAGCACTCTGATCTGCACACCAGATCAGATCACAGATGATCAAATGACTTATAACTTATGTCATTACAGTATTGACTTTGTATTTACTCCTGAATGAATGAATGTCATTTGAGAAGTCTGGCACACGATACACTAGATACAGATACTAGATATACGATAGTGTTCGGAGTGTAACTAAAAACTTGGCAGGCTGAGTGGAAATTTAAGACTTTTTCATGTACCTATACTCTGTACTCAATCTCAATGACATGTCTCGCTCGCGTTAATGGACACCATGTACCATGTATTATGTAAATGACAGAGGAAAGTGAAAGAAAAAAAAACGATCACATCTAAAAAATCTAAATAAATATGATACATATGAAAAATGAAAACTAATACGTTTACTCTCACTCTTATCGTTATCGTTAGTCATAATATTTTGTAATTTAGACCAGAAGCTATAGAATACTGACTACTGACATATTTTGATAGTACAGGTAATGGAAAGTGAGAAGGATTGGAAATTGAAATTGAAACCGAAAAGGTGGACTGAATGTCAAATCAAGGTTTATTTAGTTATAGTTCTAGACTGTAGTCAAGCAGGAAGAAGAAAATGGTCAAATAATAAATAATCCTTCATTATTCCTTGTACACATTACACATGGGGCATTTTTTTCAGTGCCAGGATATTTTCCTTGTACTTGCTTAGGTCTATTCAGATGTTAATTGTACATGCATGCCAATTTCCCCGTCATTATCCACTGTTCTGGATTCTGGATGTATGATCTCGATAATAGAAGTAGAAATAGATAATAGATGTTACGACTGTACCACCCTCCATAAATTGACACGTTCATTCTAGGTTTCAGCAACTTTTCTTTTTAACGCTCACATTAAACCCCATCATTATAATTAACACTATAGGGGATGAAGTATGGAGAATAGAAGGATGAAAGTGATGACAGCTAACAACTACAACTAGTAATAATAATCCTGTCTATTGTTGATTGTCGGCTTTCTTGACTTGGCTTGGCTTGGCTTAGCTTGACTTGTGTAAGGACTAAGGACATTAAATGATTATACATTATACCTACAGCAAGTGCTAATGTCAGTAATTGAGTGAGTATTATGTTTACTTTTTATGGAGTGTTATCACAAGAAGTAAAAACGTATCAGAAATTGAATACTCTGATTTATGTGTTTGTTGTTCGCTAAGTAAGTATAATATATTTTATATTTTAGGGTTTGTCATAAGTCATAATATTTTATATTGTGTTGACAATGCAGTTTTGTCCATGAAGGAAGCTCAAAGCTCTAAGCTCAGTACTCATTAAAGACTGAACATTGAACATGATAATAATAATTATTATTAATAATAGATAATACTTTGTAGACTTGTTTTTGTGCAAGGTTTACAGTAGGGCTGATTGCATAATGCATATAATCGGTAGCTCAGAATACAAAATACAAATGTGTTCGATTATAAATTAGAATACACTCGTTTGGATATTTATGTAACTTTTAATTGCATGCATAATGCATAGTGCATACTTTGTACTTAGTGAAGAGAAAGTATGCATAATATGTGATGGATTTTTGAAATACTTTGTATTTTGTATGAAGATACCTTTATTTAATAATACATTGGCTTTTACTCCATATTCCCTATTCTACGCCCTTTACTGTATAATAATAAAACAATGGAGTCAAAAGTAAAATGCATACAAGTTTTAGATCGGAGATCGGATATTTGACATGCACCTTTGGCCGACAAAATACTTATATTATAGAATATAGAATGCACGTGTGCTGAAGGACATCAAGGTTCTTGTTTCTTTTCTAAAATAATCTAAGAGTAATTAGTTTGTAGTTTATAGGATCAAGGATTAGTGAAAAAAATGCATGACTTTGTCATATGTGTATTATGTAGAATGTAGAGGGTTTAATCACCGTCATTGAATTGGAAAATAATGGAATGTTGTCGTGTCATTTCATAATTTTCATGGAAAATTTTTCATCAAAATACTTATGTACGAAGTACATGTACTTTTGTGATGACGGGATAACGTGCAGGATCATTATAGAGTGTAGAGTGTAGAGTTTACTTACTTAAGTATTATAAGTACATGTATATTCTGCATATTTTACTTTGCAGGATTAACAAACTACATTATTTATTTATATTGTTTTTTTTTCTGAGCATGAGCATGTGTGTTGACTGTTGACTTTTGACTTTCATCTGTTCTCTCTCTTTTTATGGATTGCGTATTACATGTTATGTATTATGTATGCACGTGTATACCGTGTACTTACTACTTTCTGATATTTACTGATACTGTACTGATGATGCTGACGTCTGATGTTGTTAGTTGTTACTGGGATGTGGAAGTTGAAAATTCAAATTTAACTGTTCTAATTTTGTATAATATATTGTCTGAACATGTTTGAAAAAAAATATTTGGAGTTTGGAGTATCCGCCTATTCTTTTGTGCAGGAGGTCTTTAATTATTTTAAAATTGAATTTTTTTTTATTTCTCCTGATGTAAGCAAATAATAATAATAATACATGCATAATGCGTACACAATACATCATATATTATGCAGAAATTGAACTTTGTAGATATAGAATCCAGTAATCATGAATAATGATAATACATAATAATAATTATACCAAACGCCAAACCGAAATGTCAATCTTGGTCCCTATTTTCCATTTTCCATGATGAAAGTTTAATGTTTATATTATAAAATCCAAAATGTAACATGTAACCTTCAGTTTTCAGTGTACCTGTTTTACAAGTTTTACTGTTTAGTTTTCCCGTGCAGCTTTTAATATTTTTTATGTTTACTTGAGTAAATAGTTTCGAGTTTTGCAAAGCAAAAACTGTCCGTATTTAATATAAACGTCATGATTCAAAAGTATTTTGTAACTTGAAAATGCATTTTCTTTCCTTTTTTAAATATGGACATGCAATCAGAATCAGCACTCGGATTTTGTGCGGTAAATATTTACTCACAAAAGAAGTTTTTAAAAACATGTCTTGTTGTACAAACAAAACAAACAAACAAAATCAAATGAAGGAATGAAAAACAAATAAACAACATGAACGTCTTGGTAGAATAAGTGTGGACTATGAGTTTTGAGTTTGGAGCTCTGAGTAAACATGCATCCGATTGAACATTGAACATTGAACACTGAACACACAGTACAAAAGATAGATAAATTCACGTCCATTAGCAGTAGTATTATCATTATCGGCAGTGTAAAATAGTATATTTTGCATAATACAAAATACAAGATATGTAGAAGAGAAAATGTAAATGTCCAAGCAAAATACAAAGTAGGTGGAGATTTTCTTTGAACTTATGTGGGCTAATAATAATAATATATTATTATTACTGTACAGAGACCAAATGCCGACTATCGACTGTCGACTGTGTCTACAATGTACAATGTACAGTAAAGATTCAATATTGTAGACTGTAGGCAAAACAAAAGTATAGTTATGATAATCCAATTTGATAATGATAGTCATCATTATTATGAGCTAAATTCTGTATTATCATCACTGGTGATGAGAGGGAGTGATTGTCAAAATTTACATGTTTAATGTTTAATGTATCCATGAAGGCAAATACAAGTACAAATATATATGTACGTCTCTATATTATTTTGTATAATATTTATATTAGGTAGACCTTTTTACTTTGTATGTATATGTAAAATGTCAAACCTCGCAAATCAGTAAGTTACTGCATGTAACCAGTAACGAAGTAATAACTAGGATTCAGTATTCAGTCAGTAGCAATAATAACGCACATAAAATGATATTTAAAACATAAACAGCAAACAGTTACAAGTACAAGAAACCTTGTCTTTCTATCCCCTTGTTTGAAAATTAAAAAGGTTTTTGAAGCTCATGTCCTTGTTTATAATAATATTACTGTGATTTCTGTAAATTCTTGCAACTTTTTTGTACATAAAATGTGTCTTGTACTGTCTGTGAAGTGGATTAAATATGCAGTATGCATATTGACTATAATAGCTCGTACCAAAGTCAAAGTCAAAGTTGTAGTCATAATACTTTTAAAAAAATGTGACTGACAGTCTTTTTATTTGATGTCAACAGTCAACATGTATCCAAATCCAAGTTAAGTCATTTTTTGGCATTTACATGCAAACTGTGTGCATAATAAAATATCATGTGATGATTATGATTATGATATCATCTTTCACAGTTGGATTTAGTATTTCATAATAACATCATGAACAAATACATTAGTGTAAAAAGTACAAATATAATGAATGAGGAATGAATGAAAAATGAACCGAGTATATAAGACTTAATATGGAGATTTACAACTAGTAAAACTAGGAACTAGGAATTAGGTTTTGACTTTTGAGTTTTGAATCTTGAGCTTTGAGATAAATAAAAGATATAAAAGGACTTTTTTTATGCATATTACATGTTACATCAATTCACACAGGATTGGCTAAAAAAGGAGATTCTTATTTTGAGTTTTGAGCCTTTGTCTAAAGTCTAAATTTTAAACTCTAAACTCAAAGGGGAAAAGAAAAGAGTACAAAAGTGCGCCCATGTATTATGCATACAGAATACACATACTTTTCTTTTGTCTTTTGTCTTTTGCCTTTTTATCCTAATCAGTTAATTAAATATGGTAAATATATTAAGTAGCTTAATGAAGTGAGAATGCATAATTCATAGACACAGTAAAAAAAACAAGTATAAACTACAGGGTTTTTTTTTAGGATGAAATGACAGTTCTGGTTTCTAGATTAGTTTTGTATTTTGTATTTTCTACTAACACTACACCGAAAAAGCTGTCTCAATTCTCACCATGTATTATGTATAATGCATGTGAGGATAAATAAGACAGGATGGATCCGTTCAAGTGTATTATGCTTGTATACTTATTTACACAGATGTGTCCTGATCGTCATCATGAGACGGGATGAAATGAGATGAAAGACAAATTAAAAAAGTCTGACTTTGTGTCTATACGAGTACAAATGTAGACTGTAGAATATAGAATCTAGGTACTTTATCTGTATCCGTATCCGTATTACGTATTACATATTAGGGGGTTACCAGTATGCGTTGTACTTGCATTGTACTTTTACTTGTAAGTTTTATTGTACAATTTTTGTGAGGTTTTCCATAGCAACTGTTACAATAAAACTTACAAGTAAAAGT
>JABASP010002555.1:0-19253 GCA_019776565.1 Sminthurinus signatus | reverse complement strand
TGTAATTTGTAATTTGTAAATTTAATTTTCCTGCCACAGCTCCCCCCAAACAATGCAAAAATGCGACCGTGGCCACCACCGACTGCACCTCCATCATCGTCACCCGACTCCCCTTCCTCTTCAACTTCAGACTCTTGAACAGGTGAGTGCAAATAAAGCAAATAGTAGAAAACTAGAGATTCCGCTGAGTAAAAAGTCTAAATCATTCATACAATTAATGTGAACATTTTAATATTTCCAGGGTTTGCGGTTGCGAGGACAACCAGTTGAAATGTGACCGTGGAGTTGGAAACAACGTGTTTGAGAGAGTTCAAATCCCCGCTCTCCGATCCGTCTACAACCTGAACTGTAAATGTAAATGTCCAACACTCGTGGAGCAAGTTGTAGAGGCCGTCGAGACCACCACCGCACCAGCTCTTTAAACAACCCACTAAATTAAATCAACTAGTCTTCATACAACAAAACAAGAAAAAAACAAATGAAAAAAATAAAAAAAATAAAACATGAAAACAAACAAAATCAAACATCTTGATTAAAGATTTTCTTTCCGGCTCTTTGTTTCATCCTTTGTCTTTAGTCATTTACATTTTAATTTCATGATTGAAGATTGAATTGGACATTTAAAAACATGAATGACATTCATTTTCCATAGAGCTCTCAATAATTCCATTACGCCCCTGCACAAACACACAAAGAAAAGCAGCCTCATCCATTTAATCTACTTTATATTTTCCACATAATTTTGTTTATCATGGGGAGTTTTGTAAATATTTGGAAAAATCACAAGGAGTTGAAGATTGTAGAATTTGTGGATGTGGACGTCTTTTGTGGATGAAAAAAGAGATGGAGGTGGTTTATAATGGAGGATTCTCGGAGGGACATAAATTATGCATTAGAAGATTCCAAATTCCAAAACACTTGCAGACGGAGGAAAAACGTAGTTTGTACTCTGTCTCCGCATTTACGTACACAGATGGCTACTTATTTACCTACTCCGATTCACTGCGTGGTTCTGTGCTTCAAAGTCAAGCAGAATTCCTGTGTGAGCAAAAATAGAATCTGATTTGGATCCAGATAAAGAGTTTTCATGTACAAAATGTATTGTATCGGAATCGGAATCAGAATCAGAATGAGGAGCAGAAGCAGAGAGTGAAATCCATTTGTTAGCTCTGCACTGCACATTATACGATATTCTCCGGAATGCATTTACTCTGCTCCTTTTCTCTCCTCTGTTTCGAGGAAAACGGGGAAAGGTAAAGAAAGAAAGAAAGAAAGAAAGAGGACAGGAATAAAAGTAAAAGGGAAAAAATCCATTTGGGAAACCCCAAGAGGACAGAATTCATGCATTCTAGAGTCCGAGTGGAAGCAGAGAATGAAAAAGAGAATGAAAGAGAGAGAGAGAAATCCCTGGATTGAAAGTAAAAGAAACTGTTGTGTATACTGATTTTGATTCTGATTCTGGTTAAAATGCGTAAACAGTGCGAAGGAGCTGTCTCCACTTGATTTGACATCATTAGGCGGAGGAGGGAGAGACACACTCACATGTTCACATATTCACATGCACAACCCACACCACACACAGAAAGAGAGAAAGAAAAAGGTAGCTCTTTCTTGTGTCAATAGACTGAGTAAGTAAACGTTCAGGTATATGATCGAGTGAAAGGAGAAGAAGGGAACAAGAGAAAAGAAACCCAAGAAAAGTAAAAGCCACTGAGGAGGAATCCAACTTCTCTCTCTCTTCTCTCTGTGTCTTTTTCTCTTTCTCTTCTCTTTCGAAGGTAATCGAATGTAAATCTGGTAGATTTGATTTATTTGTGGCAGCTCCTTTCACTCACTCGCTCTTCAGAATAGACTGGATTTTTCTAGTTTGGTGAGCGATCCGTTGGAATGCGATCCGACGTCATGTGACGAATTTCCTACTCTCCGGACCAGCTAATCAACCAGCTAACAAACTAAAAGTCACTTCCAACACCCAACACCTTCCAATTCCCTCTCCACACTCCACACTCCACACTTGACAAGGACGTCTACGCATGCATTTTTAATCTGCTCCATTTACCTCACTTCTAAACTCCAAACCTCCAACTCCTTCCGTTTCAAAGTACACACTCATCCGAAAATTAGAACTGGAGGTGGGCCGAATCCACCCAAAATATTACCCAGACTTTGAATAATTTTATACTCTGTTTTTGTTCCTCTTGTGATGTTTGGGATGAGGAAACCCAAAGGGAAATTCCGTGGACTGCGGACTGCGGACTTTGGACTGAGAGTGAATTGCAATTGTAAGTTGTTTATGTTCAGTAGATTCGGATGCCTTTGCTGGGCCTTGGGACTCCAGACTCCAGACTTTAGATTGCTCTGACTGTGACACATTCTCCTGGATCTGGGCTCCTGTTTAAGGTCTGTATTCACTTCTCGCGAATTGCTCGCGAATCGATAAAACGAATTATTCGGTAAATATTTCGTGTCTCAGTATTCACTTACAAAATACGGCTCTGCGAATTCTCAAGTGAAATTTTCAACTGAATTTTCGATACAATTTCATGCGAATTAGTGAAAATTTGTTGTCCATGTTTCCATGGATAAGCTAACTTACACGTATACAAATTACAATCATAATGGACAAAACTAATAACTAATGCATGTATCATGAATCAAATCTACATAATATATGCATATATCATATTTTGTCATATCATAAGTCCATACGCAGTGTAAAATCAAAGACAGTTAAAAACTGGACGTCTTCAAGTCAACTTCCGGCGCTGTAAAAATTTTGAACGACCGTTGTTTCATCCAGAGGTGAAGTTTAGGTAAATTCTTTATGAATTATGACTATTAATTTAGATCTTATTTTTATGGAATATGAATTAACTGTGTTACAAGAAATAAATTATACTGACATTGTTTTTACTTTTGCACAGAAAATGGGAAAAATTTCAAAGAAAATTGAGAATGACTCGAACCAAAGTGCTCCTTCCTCAAAGTCCAGGAAGAAAACGATCGACAAAGAAAGCGTCACAAGGAAACGAAAACCCTATGTGAAAGTTAGTTTTACTAATGCTGAGAAGAAAGAGCTAGCTGCATTAATTAAACTAAAACAACCTATTTGGAGATTGGATGACCCAAATCATCGTATTGGCACTTCCGTAGAAAAGGCATGGATAAATGTTGCAGCTGCAATGGATCGGACAGGTAAAATAAACCTTGACCTTTGCATCAGCATGTAAATTGGCTTTTAAATACAATGAAATTTGAAACAAAACTGATTATTATTATTATTGTTTTAACAGTAAGCGACTGTAAAAAGGGATGGCGTTCGTTGTCTGATGCCCTACGAAGGAAAAAAAGATCACAACCTCTTCGCAAGTCTGGAGATTCGGCAAATGATTCCGAGAGTAATGACGAGGATAAAAACGAGTTGGAAAGTCAAAATGACAGTACATTAGAATCTTGGGAATTTTATGAAGATTTAAAATTCCTCGATGAAAACAAGCCACAACGAAAGTACATGCAATATACATATATTTTCAGTATTAATTATTAATAATAATTTTTATCTATGATTAAAAAATAATTTTAAAAAAATGTATAAATAAAACGACATGTACACATTTTTTACCAACTAGAACCGTGTCTTCGTTAGCAAAGACGGCAAAACTAAATGAATTACCAAGAGGGGATATGAATGAGGAGATTGGCGGAGATGATCGAGATTCAGATGGAGAAAACTCGGTAATGGAAACCAATGACATTTATAATACTGTTCATGATCCAAATCCTTGGATGGATATGTCTGACAGTATAAATGAAATAGTCAATGATGAAAGACAAGCACAATCCAATAATAATAGTCAATCGTCAAACGCAGAATCAAGTCAAGTACAAAGTTGTAAGCCCAAAACTACAACTGAAAAATCTCAGTCCGTCTACACTTACGTAAGCATAATAATTAATAATAATTAATTATCATTAGTAATGTAGATTTTTGTTAATAATAATTGTCCTACAAAGACAATTAAAAGTTTATTATAAACAAATTATCAAAGTTTCTTAAATTGTAAGACTGTATATAAAATAAAAAACTGTTTTCCCCCCAGATGCTCTCGGATACAGCAAAAGCAACAAAAACAAAACCAAATTTACAAATTGATCCAGCTACAGAATGCCTAATGAATGGATTCAATGAAATTATTAATCTTAAAAAAGCAGAAACTGCAGAAAAATTGCAGCAGCCAATCAACAACCTTCACTTTTTTTCAGTATGGTCAAACTTGGATAGAATGTTCAAGAAATTACCACAGGAATCTATCGAGGATTTGAACATGCAGTTTATAACCTTAGCCTATAAAGAAATAAAAAAATACGAAGATGTTCAAGTTATTAATGTAAATATTTAAAATATGTAGTTGTTATTAGTTTTAATAGCCAATATGAACCGTGTTAAATACTCATAAGTTATAATCTTTATTATTATACGAATTTCTTACTACTCTATAAGTTATGTTATGTACCTATTACATATAAATACTCCAAATGTTGTAAATTATATTTAATAATAATGATAGATAATAAACTAGACAATGTTAATAAAAGGATATTACTAAAATATTTTATAGTTTTTAAAACATGCTTGTATCAAAAATATGTGGATGACTTTTAGAAAACTGACCATGCACAGAATCGACTATAGACAAAAATTTTAGTTTAAATTTGCCTTTTTAAATTCAATAATTAGTTACATTACGGAGCAGTTACATTGACCAATGAAGTTGCTTTTCAAATTCTAATTTCAATATTCCTTTTCTCAGTTCTCAAATTAAAAAAATCAAGTACTTAAAATTCCGCTCTAGATTAGTTTTCTTCAGAACAACCACATATTATAAATTATAAGAACTATGTACAAAACAATTACGCTATTACTTTATACTGCCAAGGGACAGATCCATGATCCGAATTTACAAAGTTACAAATATGGTCACGTATTTTTTTTGCTTCTTCGGTTGGGCGTGAGTTATTTGTGGCTAAATTTCTAACTCCATCCATTTCCTCTACCCCTCCACTGTTTCTCCAGCTGCCCGGTATGACCGTTCCGTCATCCGCGTACGAATCACAGAAGCCTGGAGGACAATAAACATTCTTTTCTTCATTCATCAAGTAATTGTGCAACATACAACAGGCAGAGACAACTTTTTGAGCCTTTTCAGGTTTGACAGACAGGGTTTTAGCTAGGCAAGTCCAACGAGCCGTAAGGATACCGAAGGAATTTTCTACACACCTCCTTGCCCTACTTAGCCTGTGTAATTGGTATGAAAAAATAACATTAAATTGTTCAGCTTGAGGTTTATCAAAAATTAGTAAAAAAAACTAGATATACAATTTATGGGTTTGGTATTTGTGACTCATGTATTTTACCGGTAATTAAAAATTTTTTCTTCATTTGTCAGAATTTGATGATTTGGTGACGGGCTGTACGGTTTTATAATATGACGATGCAAGGGAAAGGCGTCATCTCCGATAAAATAGTACGGCGTTAATTCTCCATTTATCATTCTGTCCTCAGGAATGCGTAATTTATTTTTACAAAGGAGACGCCCTAAATCCGATTTCCGAAAAACAGAACTATCGCCTTCGCTTCCGTATGCTCCAACATCAATGTACAAAAATCGATAATCCGCATCAGAAGCCGCCATCAAAACAATCGAATGAAATCCCTATTTTTATTGAGATGACAAAAAAGCTTTAAAAACTAAAAATAAAGTTTAAGCTATTTTTCTTATAATAATAATAATAATAAATTTGCCTTGTAGTTATAAAAAGCGCTGGCTGCTCTTGGTGGACATTTTATTGCTACGTGCTTTCCATCGATAGAACCAAGACAGTTCGGGAAGTTCCAACGGGCGTTATATCGATTTGCAACATCCGTAAATAATTCTTCATTCAGATCCTAGTTTTTTAATACGATGAAGTTTGCTTAATGGGATGTTTTTATTAGTGATTTCCGAGATACATATATTTACTTACTTATAAGTCTTTTCAAAATACCTTCATGTATGTAGCTCTTAAAGATTCGTAAATGGCTAAGCATGTCTGTTCTATGATTTTTCCAAATCGCTGCTTTGAAACCCTATAATAGCACGCGGCGTGACGCTGAAGGGAACCAGAAGCCAAAAATCTAACGACATTCAAATATTTTTATTCCAATCAAATTTTCAAAAAGAGGAGTTTAGATTGTGTAATGATTTTCATACTCGAGAGTCATCGCTAGTTTTTCCTTTGCGGAGATAATATCAGGTCGACTATATTTCTGTGGGTCAAGTCTGGATTTGACGAGACTCAGGAGATGTTCAAATTGCTCAGGACTCATGTGAAAGTTCTCTCGAAAGTAATTTGGATTTTCTACCATATCTTCAAACTACAAGTTTACAAAATTGTGTATGTTGTTATTTGTCAGGATTCGCAAAGCTTGTATTTTGTATTGTATTTTACTATCATTATTAACTTACATCGTTGAAGAATCGTCCCTTTTTTGACCTTTGTTGTAAATACGGATTGACCCATATTGCTCTTCTCTTCCTCACATTCACATGCGGAATACTTTGTATTCTTTTTCTAAGATGCAAAATCGCTAACCCAAACCAAAGAACCAAAAGCTCATCGGCAACATCCATGGTACTTAAACTGTACTGAATGTGTCCAGTCGCTGTCAAAGATTCCTCTACTTTCCTCTTTATGACTAAATGAGACTTTGAAAGTGGATTCCAGAATCAGAGGGAGTAAAATAAATCCATCAAAATAGCTTGATCCTATACATACACATTTGATGCATTGTGAGTTTTGATCACCTATTCCCATGCCATATTTCGGATATTTTTAATTAAAGTGAATACTGTCATGTGAATAATTTTACGAATATTATGCTTTGCGAAAACTAAAATTCGGAAGGAAATTCGGCGAATGGCTGTCATTGAAAATTTCACCAGAAATTTTCGCAGAGCGATTCGCGAGCAGTTCGCGAGAAGTGAATACTTAGCTTTACTCTTTCCTTCGCGATACACGGAACACGGAACACGGAATACAGAGGAGAGAAATGGGTCTATTGATAAAACATGAGGAATGAGGAATGAGGAAACTGGCTCTCGTCTCCACTTCTACTCCCGTCTTGTCCTGTCTGCCTGGAACTGGAGAGACTGGAGAAACTGGGAAAATGGGAAGTCAGAGCCAAACAAGACCAAGTGAAAGCAAACATGAGTCCACTAATGCAAATAGACAAGACTTTTTAGAACCCTAATCAAATCTTGTCTTTTTATTCATTTGAGCAAGTCTTCTTCTCCTCTTTTTCTCCCACATGTTTACATCCAGATCCAAATCCAGATCTGGATTTCCATGACTCCTTACAAAGTCCTCTTCCTCATCTCAATCGCAATGCTCAATGCGGAGTTCATTCAGGAGCCACGTCCTGGGCAAAAGGAAGGGGTTTGACTCGGAGAGAAAGGGGCAGAAAAAGAGGAATTGGGATCGGAGGAAGGGGAGAAAAAAGTATAGATTTAAGTGCATGAGTCAAAAGGAACAAAGTATTCATGTAGAGAGAGAGAGAGAGAGAGAGAGATGATACTTACCTATTACATTATTACATGTACACTTTGAAAGTATAAAAGACTTGACTCCAGTCCAACGTCCTTTCCAATTCTCCCTTTCATTCCATTCTATTCTATTTTATTCTCCCTTTTCTTATTCCTCTGCTTCAAAGATGAAGATGAGGACGGGAATGGAAATGAGCACAATACAATGAGTGGATGTCATCCGCATGGACTCTCTACTCTCGACACAATGGGAACGAGGAACAAGAAAAAAACTGATTTCCGTAATTCCGTCCTCCGTAAAAAAGGGGATGAAAAGAGAGAAAACTCCTTAAACTGGGTTCTCTTTTCTTCTGCTTTTGCTGCTACACTGATGATTTTGAGCGATAGGATTCAGAATTCAACAACTGAAAACTGAAAGAGATGGCTCTTTTTACACTGCAAATCCAAATGCAAATCCAAATGAAAATGGAAGAAATGGAAATAGAAATGGAAATTGAGAGAAACGGAACTTTTCCGGAGATGCTCAAATCTATAAACACAGATTGCACATTCTACATTCTACATTTTACATTTTAAATTTCCCAGAGTAAACAACATGGAAATCCGAGCCCTTATTTTGCATTCACAAGGACGTTTTATTTTATCTCATGTCATTTCATTTGAAGGAGAGAAGATGAGAAGAAGAGAATATGGGCCAATTTACTCGTATGACCATTTCATTTTGATGCGAATCAAAATCAGGATATGTTTTGTCCAGCTCCTTTATTCTAAATTCTCAACTATGGGCATGAGTCGAGACTGGAGACTGGAGACGGGAGACGAGAGGTTTTGACTCCAAATGCTAGATTTAGTTGCCTATTATATTGGGATATTACACATGCGATGTGCGATATGCGATACAAGATGTGACATTTCATGTGTGATGTGTGAATTTGGAGTTTGGATTTGGATGGAGGAAAAGACTCAAACAGCAAAATCTCCTTTTCGGATTCAAATCTTCCTCTTGTACTTTATTTCTTCTTGCTATTTCTATTCTGATTTAGATTTCCTTTTTCATGCTGGCTCCAGAAATGAGACGCGGAGAGAAAGGGAGTGACGCTTGAAATTCCTTATCTAAAACTTGTCAACATGTGTGTTGAGTTGAGTGTAGAATGTGAAATGGGAGGAAGAAGAGGGGATTGAGATTGAGCTGGAGATTCCTGAATGTTCCCGAGATGAGAATATGACCAAGTATTTCACCCCCGCAACAACCAAAAGAGGAAAAAGAGGAAGAAGAAGAAAGTGAGCTCCGAGGAGGAGAAAAGGACAAGGAACAAGAACGGCCATTATTTTGTCTGAAAATCTGAATCTCTTTCTTTTTCTCATTCTGATTCCGATTCCGCTGTCTTGTCACCCTCGCGAATGAATGATGGATCACGTCCTCTCCTATCTACCACCTTCATCAATACACATCTCCCTCCTCCACTTCCAGTCTCCAGTCTCCAGTCTCCAGTCTCCAGTTTCAACATATTCACACACACGAGGAGAACACAGAAAAAGATGCAGATCCATCCCTTCGCCGCTCAACGCTCCACGCCGAAGAACAGGGGAAATAATAGGAGAAATTCCTCCAAGTCACTCTTCACTCCGTCCTCTTTTCTTATCCCTTTTACACTTATTGCATTACACCTTACACATGTTTCCATTTAACGTCATCAGCACAAGAAGGGGAAAAACTGGCGTGTGCTCAAATGTTAAAGCCCTTTGAATGTGAATGTGAAGAGTGAAGAGTGAAGAGCTTCTGGTTGGAGTAAGACTTTTGACTGGGATCCTCTTTTCCTGTTTGATTTGTATTTTGTATTTTGGTGCAATTGCAGTTAAAAGAGTTAACATCACGTGAAAAAGAGGTCAACGACAGTCTCACGTGAGTCGAGAGTCGAGAGACGAGTATTTAGTATTTAGTATTTCCATTTCCTTTGCAGAATGTATAATTTACACGTAGAAGAACAAGACTCATTATGATTAGTATTTAGTATACATTTGTGTAAGGACTGAATCAACCAAAGGAAAGGAAAGGAAAGTAAAGGTGGGTTTTCTCCGCTCCTCTTCTTCCGAGTTCAAAAGGGTTGGAGGAATTGGGTTGCTCTTCCAGTTTCTCCCGTGCAGAATCCTCTCTGTTTGTGACACTTGGATTCGGATTCGGATTCGGATTTGGAGTTGGATGTGAATCCGACTCCACCGAGTTCGCATGACTGGACATTAAGTTTCATTTGAGAGCTTCCGTCCACCGTTCCGCTCGTACATGCAAATTGGAACACGAAACACGGGAAATGTTAATCATCCATCCAGGTTTATGCACAACACAACACAACACAACACTACACACGAGACATACAGATGAGACAGACGGCGAACGGAGGAGACGTGAGGCTGAAAGGGCTCCTCTCTCTTTATTTCTCCTCATCTCCATCTCTCCCAATTATCAGCAGTAGGCACTCGAATCTCTGTTTACTCTTTACACGAGTCAAATGAATACAAATCCAAATCCAAATCCAACAATTTCATCATCTACCTGACCTCACGATCCCGTCAGGACAACACGACCAAAAACCAGAAACAGCTTCCATTTCTGCTTCTATTTAAAAGGGGTGACTCACTTTCCCGGATCCATTTCCACAAACTTTCCCCTTTCCATCTGCAATCTGCAGTCACATGTACACAGAACAGAGAACAGCGAACAGTCTCAAGATGCTCCTTTCTAAATCCAGTTTTGGCTTTGGATTTTGGATTTGTCATCGGCAGCACTGCAGTGCAGACTCATTCCGTTTCCTCTGTTACATCTTGATCATGTTTCCATTTCCGAATTAATCAAATCCCGTGGATCAGCCGTAGTTGCAGCAGTTCCAGTCATTCACGTCATGTACATAATTCTATGCATCGTTTTCCCTGTTCTGAATTCTAGATAAATGACGAAATACACGTGCATATTAAGTTGATGCGGCTGAGAAACAAAAACCGCACTCGTGAACACTACAACTCACTAAAATAATGAGACTTGAAATTAATAGAAAAATAATGGAATCAATGTAAAAATGGAGGCAGAAGGGAGGAAAATATGTCACATTTCATTTTATTAACTGGAGCTGCAGACAGAGAGACACACACAGAGAGAAATAGGTTCCTTCACCGCTCAACAAATACGGCTGAAATGAAAGGACAGGGGAAAAAGTTGACAAGTAATTCTCCAGTGTAACCAAATCACTTATTGATACCAACTCGGAACAGACCAAAGAAAAGAACGGACCAAAACAGAAGAGAGCACAAGAAGAGTCAAAGGGAAAGCAAGAATAACCTGATGAGTCCTCTCTTTTCTGTGCTATAAGAGAATTAAGTCCGCAATCCACTGCACTCTGTACTCCGTCTCAATATTAAAAGAAACTTTGAAAAATACTTGATACATACTGCTGGATTTCTCTGCCTTGTCCAACACTAGAAAACTGCAACACAAAACACAAGTAAAAGAGAAAAAGAGAGAAGAATGGAAAGGACATGATTTCCAGCAAATGAATTTCCCCCTCTGCAACTTTTTTCTCATTTTGTGGCTGAATCCCCTCAGGATATTTAGTATCCTTTCTTGTCACTCTCATCCCGCGTAATTCACAACCAACAACCAACAACCAACAACCAACATGTTTGTCCTCTCTTGTTTTCTCCACTTCACCACAATCCACAAAATATGACAAGAAAGAACAGAAAAGAGAAAAGCCAACAAGAAAAAACATTGTGGATTTACAAGGTAAACAAAACTCCTTTCTCTTTTCCTTCGTACTTTGCACACAGACCAACAGCACGCAAAGATCAGGGCTCAGCCAAATGCAGTATTTTACTATTTTATATAAAAATCCCTCATGAAAGTATAAAGAATAAACATTTTTATTATAATATCCTCGACTCTATTGTACTTTGTGGCTCGTAATTGTTTCATTAGATTGAAATCTTATCCATTGTACTTTTTAAATTTATAAAATGGGAAAAGTGCCCGCCTGATTTTAAAATAGGCTTTCTTCAAAACACAATATAAACAGTCAGGATTTTCTGGTAGAAAATGCCCAAGAAAACAGATTCATAATTCATAATTCATCATTTATGACCAGCATTTTTACTATAAATTACTACAAATTTGTCATGTTTAATGAGGAGGGATTTAGATTTGGTGGAAAGTGAGGAAATAAGCGACTGGAATCCGAGTGATTAAAACGGTGGTTTAAAATGAGGGGAGTTGAGGGGGAAGTGGAATATAAATTGGGCTGGGACGGGAGATGAGGGGGAGGTCCAAGGTAATTTTTATAGGTCAACTTGTCAAGTTGACGAAAGATTCGGATTCGGATTTGGATTTGGATGAGGTTGTGAAAAAGAACTCCTGATTTACGATTAGTTGAAGAGATAATTAAAATTTGTGAGTACATGTGACTGCATCTTTTATCTTCTATCTTTTATCCTCTATCTTGTACATTTTAGGTACATTTGGTGAAAAATGAATTGAGGAGCAGGATGATGAGGAGTGGGAGAGCTGGGTGTAGGGGAATCTCCACACACACAATCCATACTGTAAAGAGAAGATAGGAGATGAGGAGATAGACAGATGAGTTTTCCACGAGCAGATAGGTGCACAATCCAGAATCTAGAATCTACAAGAATTGTCCATGTACTTTGAGAGTATTCATCACGGAAGGAGGACGACGGCTTTTCCCCTTTCTCCTTCCCAACACATCTCAAGTAATAAGACGGAGACGTGGATGTGCATCTATCTCTCCTTCTATTTCTAGGACAATCACAATGGAAAAGAGAGAGGAGAAAAGAGAGAAGAGAAAAAGAGGGACAGCGGAGGAGGGAAAGTCGACGGATTTTTTATGTTCCCTGATTGAATTGCGTGGAAGTCATTCCTTTTATGGGCAGTATTGTAATTATAGTCTCGAGTCTTCCGATCCTCCGGATTCCATTCCACTTTCCCCAGCACACCAACCAGCACAAGAACAAGTTGAAGACTTTTTTCCCTGGAATGCAGCCAACGTAAAAAGAGGGACAGGGCAAAGGCGAACAACCGAAAGAGAACAAGAAGAAAACTCAGATAAAGTCTCCTGCACTTTTACTTTCAAAATTCCTCCTTTTTCCCAATTGCCAGTTTTCTAAACTTGTCCTGGTTCCAGTTTTAGTTTCAGTTCCAGCTCGATTTCTAGTGCCGATGCGGATGTGGATGCCAGCTTCAGTTTTGGAGCAAGTACATGGACACTGAACATTGAACATGGACAAGGAGGGCTAAACACTTATTGTTAGTAACACAATTGCACTTTCAGCTCAGCATTCCGAAGCCACTGGAATCATCAGCATCGCGTCTCTTGTCTTCTTTCCCAACAATTCCACGTCTTTCCTCTTTGCTCTTTCGTCTAAAGACTTTGGACTTTGGATGTGTGTGGGAGCGAGGAAAAGAGAGGAAAAGTGAGTGACCACCCAAAATCTAAAATGTCCCGAATTCGGAACAAAAAGAAACTCTCCACACACAAAACTATTAAACCACAAATTTCCACATTTTATCTACTTTGTATTTTATGTACGTCCGTGGACAACTAAAAGGACACTCGCCACTTCCTCCATCCAAAATCCACAAATAACAAGAGAACATTCAACTGCTTCCTCAATGTTCAATGTTCAATGTTGATGAAGGACGGGATATTTCATTACATTGTTCTAGTTTCACTTCCACTTCCATCTCAATCTTTCATTCTTTCATTCCTCATTCTCTCACATCTCAAAACCACAAAGCCTTTCTTAAGGAATCGCGGATTCCCGATCCACACTGCGCGCAGTCCTCTAAACTCTAAACATTCCTCCGTGTGTACATGTGTCGCATCAATAACCCGGATTTATTGCCTTCCTTCTCTTTTTTCTTATTCCCTCCTTCGTCATTCTCATTCTCATTACTTTGCTTTCATACTTATTTATTTGTAGACCACAATTTTGTACTGCACTTTCCAACTGCAACCGCACTGGAAAAAGATAATTTCTCTTCACTGGGGCATTTTGTTTAGCAGTTTCATGTCCTATTTTTATATTTCCTCATCAAGTTTTCCCGCTTCCATTTTAAACTTTGTACGAGGACCAGTAAAAATTCATGTCGTTTAGCTTTTGACCTGGAACGAGAACAAGTTTTGTGACAAATCCCTTGTTCATTCCTGTTTTTCTCCAGTTCTCATGAATGATGAGTGATGAATGCTGAGGATCGGGTGGAACTGAATGGGATTTGAAGGGCTGAAAAATGGTGCAGTATAAAAATACAGGTGCATAAAAAAGCATTAGTAAATTCAGACATGTAGTTTGAAAGAGGTGAAGTTGATTCTGGACTGTTTTTCTATTGTGAGTTCTCAGGAAAAGCAAGGAAAAACACTCGGCACTATTTGCTATTTACAAACAGAAAGAGACAGAAAAACGAGATGCATGAATGATTTACATACAGGGAAATGTGGAAATGTGGAGATGCGGAGATGACGAATCAAGTAGAAATGAGGAGACATTCGAATCAAAAAGAGAATCGGAATCGGAATCAGAAGAATGAGAGAGGGGCTCAGGTTGTTATAGAGACGGAGAACGGAGAAACAAACGAAGGGAATGAGAGGGAGAGGAAGAGAAACTAGAAAATAGAAGAGGATGGAAAGTTGTGCAGGAAAATAAGAGAAACATGACTAAAGTCTTTCCAATTACTCGAGGATTAGACTCCACGTCATTATTTCCCAAGATAATGATTACAATAATTATTTTCAACTTGTAGACTTTTTTCTCTCCTTCTCCTTCCATTTCACTATTTTTCTGCTTTTACTCCTCTCTCTTTCTTTCCTCCATCTCCTCATTCCATATTCTTCCGTTTCTCTCACTCGGTCCGCTCCATTAGTGAGCATTTCCACAATGTAAAATCTACAATGTACAATGCACAATGATGAAGCAGGAACTCAAAGGAAAGTAAAGCAAAGCTCTCGTCTCCGCCGTATCCACTCTTTTCCTCTTTTCCTCCTCCGAGTTGCAATTTATCTCTACTTTCTCCACATACGGAAAAATCTCTTAAACTTTGAAACCATTCCAATTCAATGACTCAATGACTCCTCTTCCCTCTTCCCTTCATTTTCTCATCCTCCGGAGCTCTCCTGAGTCGAGGAGTCGAGGAGTCGAGAGTGTCACAGGCAGAAGCTGAAATTATGCACAATGTGACTTACTCTTTTTCCTTTTCTCAGTCTTACACAGTTTAGAAGGAAGTGATTTTCAAAAATCAAAATATTGAAATGACTAATTTGTTTTTTGTTTGTGATGGGAGTAAATCAAGTTGAGTATTGAGTATTGAGTATGGAATGCCACGAAAATGATGAAAGGGCACATGTGGATTTGATGGACTTGGAGCGGGTACTTTTGGATGTTTGGATGTTTGGATGTGGCGAAGGGTTCGCGTTGGTTTTGTCGGTTGGTTTCCTTTGTATTTGTATTCATGGAAGGGATGGTTCGGGATGAAAGTGAATCCTATGTATATATTATTCTGCGGAGAGAGAGAAAAGAGAGTGTGTGATGTGATGTACATGAATATCAAGACGAAGACTCTTCTTCTTCTCCTTCTGCACCAACATGAAATACAGCGTACAGGAAGAGTTATAATGAAGAGTGCGGCATGTATCTCCATGTGAACCAGACTCGGAATCAGAATCACGGCCTCAGTTTCAAACTCATCTCGTATTCTCCGGGAGTAAAGCAAAGTTTGCACAAAAGTAAGGAAGAGCTTCTTCTTCCTTTTCCTCTTGCTCTTGCCCATGCTAAACTCTAAACTCTAAACTCGACTGAAACTCCAGTAAACCCGACCCAAACTACAATACACATTACACATATCCGTCCACATCAGACATCAGACCAAACCCTGACAAATACATGATACATACAAAGTACAAAGAACGGCTGGAAAAGAAAAAGGCAGACGGGCGAGGAGTCCCCGCTAAAGCAAAACTGAAAGGTGCGTTGGAGCAAGTAAAAATCCAACTATTTCCCATTTCAAAACCCAAACTCATTCGCTCTCTTCCATTTCCTCTCAACTTTCAACATATTATGCAACATTTTTTATTGTATAATGCAACACAGCACCGTCCCAAATACTCAAATACTCAAATGCTCAAATATAACATATAAAAAAAGAAATGCAAGTTCAAAGGGAAAAGGGAAAAGGTCCTTTTTCTCCACATCACACTTTACATTTCCCCCACCCTTTCCCATGCAAAAATATCTCCAGTCTGGAATCTAAAGTCTAAAATCTAAAATCCAAATGGACTTGAATTCCATCGTGAGACATGAAACACAAGAACAAGAACAAGAAAGAGAAAGGGTTGGAAAATCCAATTCAAAAGTCAAGATTTCCCATCAAACGGAAGAGGAAAAGAAAAGTAGCTAAACCGAAAAGCGTCAGGAAAAGGGAACACATTTTTGGCATTAGACTTTGATGAGAATCTTTTGGTGGATCTTTTAGAATCTCAAGTATTTCCCAGTGCAAATATTATTAGCAAACGACGTGAGTGATGCTAAAGAGTGGAATGAGATTATTGACACTCTTTAAATCTGCATGCTTGTTTTGCAATTTAAAGGGTTGGACATGAAAGAGACAGCTGACAGTTTACAGAGTGACGATTGACACGACCCGATTTCCGATTTGATATTAAACATATTTGTGTCACTTGGCTGAGATCTGAGATCTGAGATGATCGTCATGTCATGTTCCTAAATGTTGGATTAAAATGAAATGAAAGACTTTTTTCCACTGGATTTTGGATCTAAAATCTCAGACAGAGTTCATCATTGACATTTTGAGCTACAAAACTCTGGTTTCAATTTGTGATGGAGGATCAACAACTGTAACTGCCATTATTTGAATTCTTTCTCCATGACAACCGGCAGCGTGTCTAAAATGTACAAACAATCAAGTACAACTACAAATGTCAGGTTGCGGAAAAAGAAGAAATTCTAAATTCTGAGCCTGTCTTCTTCATTGTCTTCTTTGTTTTGTGTTGGTTGTCAATTGGAGTTTGGAGTCGCGGTTTCTGGTTGAGACGTGTCTCTTGTCTCTTGTCTCTTGTCTCCTGAAACCTCAAACTAAAAGTAAAAGTAAAACAAAGGAGAATAAAACAAAGCGTTGTTTTTTGTTTTTTGTGTTTTGGGGCTGATGAGATTGAACTGGTACAGTTGGATTTATTTATTTACTTATTTGGATGGACTTGAGGTTTCTTGTGGTTTCTCTCTCTGGTTCTCTGGTTCTCTCCTGGATGTTGGATTTGACCGGCTTCATTAAGAATGTCAGTGTTGGGTGTGTGAGTATTAGGAAGTGCCCTGAATTCTGCGGGTGTGCGATATGGGATATTTCCAATGTCAAACTTAGTCCTTGTCAGAGTTTCCTCTGGTTTTGAGTCCGATCCGTGGTTTAGCTGGAGCTTTTGCAAGGAGTTTGGAGTTTGGGTGTGAGATGTGTGGTGTGTGGATTCAGAGTGTACAGAGAAACACGCTTAGTCATGTGGCGTTGGGGTTGGTGAAACAATGAAGAAAACGGAGAGGAGCCGCTGGGGGTCTTCCACATTCAACTGGCTGATGAATCCAAAGTTCAAGTCCAAATCCACCTTCCACCTTCCGTCTTGTACATCCGAGTCCTAGTCGATATTCCGTCCGAGTAGTTTCTCTGTCAAAGTTTGATTCTCTTTCTCTATTTCTCTCGAGCTTCTTCTACTCCTCTACTCCTCTACTCTTCATTGGTGTAGAAAGTAGAAATAGTAAATCCATCGGATCATAAGAATCAAACTCAAAGTTTTTCTTCTCAACAAAAATCTTTCCAAGAAACTTTCCGATTTCCCTTTAAACCTATCTTAAAGCACACTTGTGTCCACAATACACAATCCACAATACATGTACATCTGATCAACCTGAAACACACAGACTTTTCTTGGGACTGGGGAAAACCTGAAATCTATTCCATATTCCATCTGTATAAATATCAGTGGAGCCCAAATTCCAAATCCAAAATCCAATTCACAGATGGAAATATGATAGTCCGAATCAGGAGCAGAATGAACTACACGCCTGCATCTGGGAAAACATGAACAAGTTGCATTTGAGGTCTGGAAGTTTAACGGAATCTAATTCTGTCTCTTTTCTATAGAATATATGTAAAACTAACCCGCCACCACCGAGCGGGTTAGTAAATTGTTGAGCCATTTCTTTAGGCGACTTCAACTTCCCGCTTGAATTCGAATTTCCCGCCAAAATAATATGTTGTATGCTTTGACTAACTGTGCAGTTAATTGTAACCTGTGATCTTTCCTCCAACCACTTTGCGGACGAACAGACACACAGAGTTGGTGCATTAGACAAGTATGATGAATTGATGCTGTGTGGCGCTGTAGAGGTACAAGTACGTGGGAAAATATGGAGTTTCTCTCCTGTCGGAATTTGGATGTGGTGGGTGAATCTGAATCTTGTTTAGAATACAAGTCTTGAAATCTTCACTCCAGTCCGATCCGATCCAATCCAATCCATGTGCAGTCAAGTTGCTGTCTAAACCACGTAACGCAACCCTTTTCTCCCTTCTTCATTCTCCATTCTCCATTCTGGATTATTCCTTCAAAATCCCCTTCTTTCACCTCCCATATTTTCTGCATCATCAAACTTGACGACTTTCTCATTTTCACACTTTTTTTTTACAAAAAACTTGATGTGAACGAGAAAAGGAAAAAGAAGAAGAAGAAAACTCACATGTCACCTCATTCTCGTCATCATTCTCATCCTCATCTTCGAAATCAGACTCGGAATCCAGATTGGAATCAACTTTGGTTTCCTTTGGGTTACTCACACAAAACTTGGGATTTCTCGGGTTCCATCAGGAAACTCTCAACTCGACTTTCAACACTCAACAATCGACGGCAGCCAGCCGAAACCAAACTAAAGTAAACTCATCCGATCCCGTCCAATTGGATTCCAGGAAAAGAAAATCAAAAATCAAACCCACGGATTTACATTGTCAATGTGTACTTTTCACATTCTGGGGAAATCTGGTTCTGGTTTCTCACCTTTTGAGTTTTGACGGAGAATGGAGACCTCAAGCCTCAATCTCATCCACGGATGGGCATTTCAACAACGCTGAATGACTCTCCATCCCTCTCGCTCCCACACTCCGCACTCCACACTCAATCACTCATCTCTTCTCAAAACTCCACTTACTCATCCAACCAAACACCAAACACCAAATACCAACGGATAATCCAATCCCGCCAATTCCAAAAAATCAAGTGCATTTCTGTACAAAATACAAATATTGGTATTCATTTCCGTCCGACAAACAAACTGACGGGCTCGTGGGAAAAGGTGAAAGCATCTTGAGTCTTGAATCTTGAATCTTGAATTTTAATCCTGTTCCGAGAGGACACTCGACATGATTCCTCATTTCATCTCAATTTTGAAGGAAGGATAATGTAAATGCTTTCACTGTGTGTGAAAAAGTGGGGTGAAAATGACATGGCGAGGGAGGGAGCGGAATAAAATGGAATTAAGAAGCATTCACAGGGAGTCCATGTTTAGTTTAATGTGGATATAAAATGTAGATCTAAGATCTAAGAGATGCGACTAAGAGTC
>JABASP010002554.1:0-19276 GCA_019776565.1 Sminthurinus signatus | reverse complement strand
AAGTTCACCATATTCACCATATTTGACATATCGTGCTCAGTGTTCAACATACATACTGTAATATTGTAAATTGTAAAGTAGACCAACAAAGAAAAAGATAGTCTATACATTTTGGATACGCTACATACAAAACTCGTTGACTCAACGGATTTTTGCCGTGATTTCATCTATAGTGTGAGGTTGTTGATTGTTGATGTAGCTGAACGGATTAGTTCCAGTTCCAAATTTCAACTCGCGTAAGACATGCAATGTTCCTATGACGCAAATATCATGTATCTACAGTCAGGACAAATTTGACTCCAATCATGATTATCCGTATAACTGTGAGCTTTTGTACTTTGTATTTTGTACTAGACATTACACTCGGGATAATAATGATGACCATGATAATAATGATACACTGTGGATTTGTAGATGGAAACGATAGAATTGAGTAAATCTGTACGATATAACAGACAATAATAATAGCAAATAGCACACATACATACACATTTACTTTGTGTTTGTTTAGCCGTGTATTTATTCGGTTCGGGGATCTAAAATCTACAATATAACATGTACATTGTACGTATTACATTCGTGCAAGGGCAACTGTCCTCTGTTCTGTATGTATAATGCATATTGAGCATTGAGCAATTCATTGTAGTTAAGCTGGCAGGCCATGACTCTAATCCTGGCCTTTGCCTGCTTCTTTGTGCCTGGTTGTTCAGTTTGGTCTGTTCTGTTCTGGTTTGGTCTGGTCGGTCCTCGGAAAAGTAATGTGTTTGCTCTATTAAGTGACTAACTATCCCTAAAATCCCTAAGCGTGTTAATCTATTGGTGCACATCCCAAAACTCAAATGACTCTCTCCCTTCTTCTTCCTCTTCTTCTTCTTTATCTTGTACTAGTAACTACTAACTCTGGATTCTGCATCTTCTTTTCCATGTCATGCTCAAATCTCAAACCAACCAGAAGGATTCACATTCACACATGTAACATGTACTTTGGATTTGGTACTGGGGATTTTAGTATTTTCGTGTACATTGTACAATGTACATCTTGCGGAGCTGAGTTTATGCAAGTTCCTTATTATTAGGCGTGTGTCGTTTTTGCTTTGTCTAATACTACTGTTGCCATAACCAATCTACAATACGGTCTTCATTTGAGAGTCTACCGTCTACAGTCTACAGCTAATTAATTCACAAGGAATGCTTCCACTTAAGTACTCTGCTCCTCTATAAATAAGTATACAGAATACAGTATACAGATAAAGTCTACGTGCTTTTTAATGCAATCTAGAATGTAGAATCTAGGAGGAAAATGTTGTGGATTCCTTGGTTCTTGGTTGTATATCTGTAATCTGTATTATCCAGTATCCAGAATGGTGAGGCGAGTGAAGGTTCTTACTTTACTTTACTTTACTTTCCTCATCTTGACAATGAACAATGAATCCAGCTAATCTAAATGTGGAAATGATGACATGGGAGTTTGCAGAATCATCATCATCATCATCATCTTCATCTCACTCTCTTATCCCTTGGCACTTATTCTTATCCTTAGTATTTGTACTTTGTACTTTGTAGTGTACAGTGCTACACATGGAACATGGATGATCCGTGTTCCATATGTATACGTGTGATGGTGTATAATTGTATAATATACAAATATACAGATACAGACAATTTGAGGCGTGAGGAGTGCAGCTGTTAGTTTCATACTCTTATATCATAGCACAAGAAGAGAGAGAGGGAGAGAGAGAGAGAAGGTGGGTATGTGCCACTAATAGCCTTGCTAATTGGACTTTGATTAGTGATAAAGAATTGCAGGCCGCCTTGTACAATGTATAACTACAGCTAAGAGTCTAGAGTCTAGAAACTAGAGTCATAGCAAATGTCTAGTTTGTGTTTGATGGGTCAAAAGGAGTGAGAGAGAAAGAGAAGAAGAAATGAGACTTTTATACTTATAGCTGTCATTTGGATTTGGAGTTTGGAGTCACTACAATTCATACACATATATATTCTCTTTTTATACCAAGTATCAAATACTAACTATCTACAATCTACAAGCTACAAGCTACACCTTCCACATCTTTCATACTTGATACTTGATACCTTAGTGACAAGCCTAATTGAATGAGCATTAAAAGAGAGAAGCATCATAAAAGAATATTAGAGTCATAAAGAGCCTATTCATCACAGATTTCCTGATTCAACTCTCTCTCTCTTTATCTATCTCCAGTCTCTCGTCTCTTTGTCCATATTCCATAGGTAGTTTTTGTACATTTATTCTTCTTTGTTGATGGTTGACGGTTGGCTGGCTGTTTAGTTGGTTGGTGCTCCTACGTAAATGGTAAATGGAGGTGTATTAGAATTGCTCATTACAGTAACTACAACGTGCATCATCTACATATTACATGATGTTGTTAGGCTTTTATACTTTATACCAAGTACCAAAAGTTGATAGTACCTCCAATCTGAAAGATGTTAAGATACATGAAATTGTTCTCGTCCGCTTTGGCTAGCTGAGCTGAGCCATTTGAATTTGACTTTGAATTAATTCAGATGGATTTGAATAGTGATATACATAAAATATACACATGTATAAAGTAAACATTAAACACATACTCTCAAGTCTCAAGACTCAAATTATTCTTATATCTTGTACAGTGTATTTCAATGCATCATAATTACACAGTACATGATGAGGATGATCACCATTATTCACCATAAACCATAATATTCCATATTCAAATAAAGAAGATGATCATAAAAATGTAATATGTCATCGAAATACATGGGATTGTGTATGGGGTATGGGATTTCGTACCTCGTAGGATGGAAAATGGAAATGATTAAGAGTTGAGAGTCAATGCCTCTTGAGTCTTATATTGTAAATCATACAGATCATGCTGCATGATGTATGATGCATGATTCATACTTCATACATGAAATATAATATAATCTACTAATATGGCAATATTAAGTATTAAATAGACAATTAAAGTACAATAGGAAAAGGAATACGACAGAAGGCAGTAGGCAGAAGGCAACAGACTGGTAGCATTTTTTACTGTGGAATCCAAATACCATTACTGCAAATGAAAATAAATTAGTATCAAAGCATTTCACTAGATGCAAGAATCTAGAGTCTAGAGTTTAGATGATAGATGAATAGGTAATTTAGGAGGATAATGTTCCTGATTATTTTCATCATAATGCGGATAATGCTTCATAATTCATAATAAATGGGCTTTTATGTAAAAAATGAGTTTGTTTACAAATTACAATTTACAGTAAACAGTAAATAGTAAATACCAGTATGCTTTTACGTTTGTTGTTTGTTGGCCTGGTTGCTTTATTGTTATATGCTTCCATTTACCATTTATGTCTCCATTTAAAAAAATCAAAACTATTTTTTCCACCCTTTTCTTTCTCAAAAAAAGATGTTCAAATCCAAATCCACAGAAAAGAAATCATGACGAATTAGATATAACAAAGTCTATATCTGTTAGCCATCTCTGTACTTTTTACTTTTTACTGCTTATTCAAAACATGATAATGATGAATTGACTTGACTTTTGCTGCATAAAAATCCTGTTGCGTTACACGTTACACGATATTTATATATTTGAATTTACACTTTGATTGTCTCCATGCTCAGACTATTTTACGTCGACTTCGTACACAGTAAGTTCTTCATTTCATATTCCATGCTAATGCATGTGCGCTCCTATTCTATTTTTTGTATGAAGCTTTACACCGAGTTTACCTTTCATATTATGTACAATTGTTATCCTCATTAATATCTATATTAGGATGGTCATTGTTATTTAATTGCATTATTCGCAGTTTTTGTATTTGAATTCATATGCGTTTCCAAGTCATTGCCACGATCATTTTCATTGTCATTGTCATGCAAATTGAATTTTGAAAAGTTCATTGAATTTTAAATTTTATTAGTAAAAAGGGCTAATGACACTTTGTTCATTTTGTACTTTGTATTTTGTAGTAGTCTATCTCATTTTGTCATGTACAAAGTACAATCTACAATCTAAAAGCAAGTAATGGGAATTAAAAAGTAAATCGTGATTATGCTCAAAAATACACAATAATAATTACTCGTATTCTGAATTCTGAAATGTATTGTAAAATGAACAAGACTTGTCCTCGTTTCTTTTTTTAAACCATAATTTAAAATGAACAATGCAGTCCAATTGTGGTCGGCTTTAAAACGCTTAAGTCCGTATTCCGTATAATATTTTAAAGCGTGATAAAGCTCCAATTTCATTTCAATTTAATGGGCTATACCTCATTTCTCATTTCAAAGGCAAAATACAGATAAAAGGGGAATACAAATGAGATTTAAAACTAAAATCCATGAATTGAAAATTGATAAAATAAATAATTAGAAGCTTACAGGTTTTATAGTTGAATTTCTACGCTGAGAGAGTTAAGAGTTGTATGAGTTGCATGAGATATTTACTTTAATTGAATATGATATGCCATATTTTCCTGTATTGTTTTATTCTCTATCACAGATTTTAAAGCTGTGTTCTAATCAAATGCCGAGCTATCTGGAATCTGGACTGAAGGCCGACAGCCGGAGAGACATGGAAATTTTGTTAACTTTTTTCCTTCAAATTTCAAAATGAGAGACTGAAAACCAACTTTTGTGATGGCCATCGAATGTCGGATGTTGGATGCTGGATGTGAAAGTTGAAGTGAGGAAAAGAGAAGAATCCAGAATCCAGGAACATGACAACCTTGGATTTTCCATTGTTACACTGTGGACTGTGGACTGGCTGAATGTTGAAAAGTAAAAAGGCATTAGCATAGAAATTACATTGTGTCAGGGAAAAGAGACTAAAGCCCAGGGAATATTTGCTATTTGAAATAGTCTGGATGGTCTCTCTCTCTCTATGCTTGCACATTGTGCATGGAGCATGGATTATATACAGACTACAGACATATGATTATTATTATTATTATTATACACTGTGCATGTCGTATTTCCACATGTGATTTTTATTCGGACTACCGTACATAAATACTCTTATGAAAAAGATACTAGAGAACAGAGAGTGTGCAGTGTGTGGTCGTGCCTGTACTGTGGTTTGGTTTGGTTTGGGCTGTGGCCATATACTGAAACTGATATGTGATATGTAGATGGGGAAAAGGGAAAGAAGACTGAAAAAAAGGAAAAGCCCAAAGGAAATGAACAACTTATGGTCAGAGAAGAAAAGAGGGAACAAAGTATTACAAGAGAAAGCTCACCGCTCACCGGAACTCCGAATGTCGAGTGCAGAGTGGTTCCCGAGAACTCAACTTAACTCAAATCACAAATGAGATAAAAATTACCCAGAGTTTGGATGTAGATTGTAGAGAGTAAAGAGAGAGAGAGAGAGAGAGAGAGAGAAGAGAGAGAGAGGAAGAGGAGTGAAAACAAAGTATCTGGAATCCAGAATTCAGAGTGTAGAAAGTAGACGGAAAAAATCTCGGGGCTCAAACTCTTATCAAATGCTCATTAGATGGCCTGTAGAAATGCGAAAAGTTGAAATCCCTTCATATCATCATCATATGAGTATGAAGAGAAAGAGAAAGAAGAGAAAGAAGAAAGAGGAGCGTGATGCAACTTATGAAATGACCGAGAATAAAAATCAGAAGCGAGAAGAACAAATCTCTTGATGGACAGATTGCTTCTCCTACTTCTTTTGTTGTCCGTTGTCTGTTGTCTATACTCTATACTATAGTTTTCTCTTTCCCTTTTCCTCTTTTCTGCTGTTTCACTCCATTTCAATTTCAGATAGTCTAGAATCTGAAAGCTAGAATCTAGGAAAACCCCAGACTACAAAAATATTTATCTATAGTACAACATAATATGTAATATGGCGCATCATGTTTGATTTTCTACATTTTGTTTCACTATTTTTTCTTTTATTTTTTTTGTGTTGTTTTTTTTTTCTCTATATTTTTATCTCATGTACTTCAAATTCAGAGTCAGAGTCAAGTTTAAAGTACACGAGATGGAATTCTTTTGCCTTTGGCTTTTGCATGGTGCATTCTACATTCTACATGATCTCATTTCCCTCACTTTGTGTCTATTTATATGCACCTATGAGCTCTGTGCTCCGCTTGTAATGGGAAACCGAACGTGCCCTTTTATCTTTTTATTGTACATGTATTTTTACGACAAGGCAGAAAGATTTTTCTTCTACGGCTTTACCTTGACGTGATTCTTGATTCTTGATTCTTTCTGAGTTTTTGTTGATTTTGAATTTTGGTTCTTGGATTTTAGATTTTACCTTGTGAACCTGCGTGTTGTACACATTACACATTATTGACTTTCTCTTGGATCTGAATCTGAATTTGAATTTGAATCTCACAACACTATCGGTCGGTCTTTTGGTTTTTGTTCGTTGGTCGTACATGGATATGAAATTTGAATTTATTTTCTCATGTAATGGGCCATTGGGCTTCTTCATTATGTTTTTGGAACCGGATCCGGATGCACAGATGCTTATTACGGAGGACTAGGTGACTTTTTTCCTTCTTTCTTTTACCTTCTTTTCTCTCTTTTCCCTCTTTCTCTGGGGATATCAATACAAAACCCGTATCATCATATAATACAACATTATATAATATTTCCACAGATTTTATTTTATGTTATAGGTTATTGGTACAAAGTACAAAGCATACATTGAGTACAGAGTACAGAGTACAGAGGTGGAAGGAAAAAATGTACTTTATCCTACCAAATTCAAAACTCTGTACTCTGTACACTTTACATTGTACATAAGACATGTAGATTTTAGATAGTAAATGTGAATGTGGATGGATTGAGAGAAGCAATATGGTCTTCATGTTTGGATTTGCGGTGTAAACTACATGTGAGCAGTGAGCATTGAGTAGAGTCTAGAATCTACAGTCTAAAGTCCCATGGTGCCCGTCACTTTGCCCGTTTTTTTGGACGAGAGAGCTGCAGATATTCTACAGATAAAGAGACGGCAGAGCATGTAAAAAAAGAGAAAGAGAGAAAAGGCCACAAGTATGTAAATTCAAACCATGATGATCACGAATTGGTTGAGACGATCTTCTCCATTCTCCAAACTCTATTCTCAATTCTCCATACTTGGTATTCTAGATTCTAGATTCTAGATTCTAGACGCAGTCACTCGATATCAAGCCTTATTCATATCCACATGAGACGAAATGTAAAGAGCGACAGACAACATTATGTGAAATCATCCTTTCAACTCCACACTCTACATTCTACACTCTACATTCTATATTCTACACATGCAGATTGAGGATTGAGGAGAAAGACAGAGAGAAAAAGAAAGAGAGAGAAAAGGGACAGAAGGAGTGAGTGAGTGAGTGAGTATCCATGAAAAATGATTCAGAGAGTGCAATCAGATTGGAAAGAATTGACAAGACAGGAGAGCATCTGTATCAAAGTTGAAATGAAATGGAATAGAATGGAATTGAACCAATTGAAGACGTGGGTGTGGTGTGCTGTGGTCTGGTCTGGTGTTGTGGTTACTGCTGTTGGTTGTTGGTCGTTGGTCGTTGGCGGGTGTCTGCATCTCTTTATATATTTCAATTTTTCCCTTTGATTTCTATTTCTTCTTTTACTTCTTCTTCCTCTGTAAACTCGACGTATCAAATTGAATATCGAAGATTGTGGATTGTGGACTGTGATTTTCTCCTTTGGTTTGATTTCTTTGTTGGTTCTTATTGTTGGCTATACTATTGGTTGTTGGTTTTTTGTTTGGTTGTACATTGTGCATCGTACAAGAAATGAAATGTTACATCTCTCTGGTCGTTTTGATTCGGATTCGGATTCCGATTTCCGATTTCACTTTTACTACTGCGGTTATTTTCTCCTTCTTTTGTCTTTGTCTTTGACTTTCCTGTCTGTTTGAACCATATTAATATTCTGTTAGCATATCTGAATGCTCGTGCTGTCCATGTAATAGTGGTGGTTTTCATAGTATTCCTCTTTGTCTTGGTTCTTGGTCTCGTATTGATATTGATATTGGTTTGGAGATGTGGAGATAAAAATGCAGCCAATATACATAGTACACGGCCCTTCATCCTTCATATCTTCTATCTTCACCCCATATCCTCAGTTGTAAGTTTCAATTTATGGGATGGCTCCCAACAAAACTGAGAGAGAGAGAGAGAGAAATAACATGAAAGAGAGGAAAAAGTATGTGTGGAAGGAGGAGAAAGTAAACCTTGGTTGTGAGCAAACTGCCTCATTCATTTCCATATTTTTCTCGCATTTCGTCCAGCCGGCTGGACGAGCCAACCAGGAACCAGGAACCAGCAAGCAGCAAAGGATTGAAATAGTCAGAGAGAGAGAGAGAGAGAGAGAGAAATTTATGTATGGGGAGAGGACCTGAGTCCAGATATCATTTCATATCATAGATATCATACCAATATCACATTGAATCATCTCACATCTCATACAAAGAAGACTCTTCTTTTTCTTCTTCTTCTTTTTGTTTTTCAATCGAAAATAAAAAGTGGAAACGGCGAAACCAGAATCTAGAATGCAGAATAGAGATGAAGAGTACAGTGTAGTAGAGAGAGTAAAGAGTGAGATATGAGATACTACATACTACATACTGAACACTGTACACACATACTTACTCTTTCATGCACCGAATGAGGAGAAATAGAAAGAGTTGGAGTTGGAGGTCGATGTTGATATGGATGTGGATTTTTGTGTGGTTTGAATCCTATGAAACTGTGCATATTACACATGTATCTTGTGGAAGTGGAGGCAAATGTCCTTTGGGAGATGAAGCAAATTCAAAAACACACGGTTGGTCCTCGACTAGAGTTTTCATGTGATGTGATGTGCTGTGGTTTGCTTTGGTTTTGTCCTTTCCTCAATTTGACTCTTCTTTTTAGTAGCAGTAGTAGTGGTAGTCAAAGGCGTATGATGATCAATGGCTGTCCCATTTGGTTATACTTTTTTTTGTATGCGATCATGCCTGGAATTTGCAACTATAAAATGGGTATTATTCCACAACTGTGACCACTCACAACACTCACTCCGAGACACGGGGACCATCTCCACGACTTGTCCTTCTCCTCATTCTCTTTTCAATTCCTCAATTCCTCCTACTTCGAATGTCGAATCTCGAACCTCCTGAAAAGCATATAAAGGGCACATTTTCACGCCATAGAGGACAACACTCGAATTCGAATTCCAATTCGGATTCAGATTCCTGGACTTGTTTCATGTGCAATTCAGGCCCCTTGCCCTCATTCATGGCCAATATCAACATCAATACCAATATCAACATTATCTGTATTCTGTAATCCGGTGTATGACAACGACAACAAAAGAGCAGACGGAGAATCCTTTACTTTTAGAATACTTTATACTTTTTAGAATACCATCCACGAATAAAACTCGTCTTTCACTTGAATGACTGTGGTAGTACAAATACAAATACAATGGCAGTAGTAAAAATAATCCTTTTCTTTCTTTTCCTCCCCATTACTCACTCACTCTTTCACTGTTTCATCAGTCCTAATCGAAATTTTACAAGCGGAAAAAAATGATCCGATTATGATTCCATTACAAATGTCATAAATAAATTGAAGCTCAATATCATTAAACTACTTCTCCTCCACAATCCACAAACATTCTGAATTATAATCAAATTCAAATGTAAATTCCAATGTAAATCCAAGTACGAGGCAACAACAAATGAAATGAAATTATGATAAGCAGAAGAAGAAGAAAAAGAAGAAGAAAAGATAAAGCAGAACAAGAGGAAGCTGTGGTAATGATGTTAAGTGTTTACAGTCGGACTATGACACTCACTCCATTTGTCATCCGGAGCAGAAACAAAAGTTTCCTCTTCTTGTTTTTATTCATGACGGTTGATGCTCAAAAGTTCATCAAGTTGATGCTTTCCAAGAAGAATTTATTTATTTACATGGTGTAAAATAGACTGTATTTTGTACACTTTATACTGAACGCTTTGGAAAAGGTCCTAAATTCTAAATCCAGAAATGTTTATTTAGGGATTTAACATTTTTACACTCGAGTAATCATATTTTCTCAATTCTCAATCTCATTCTATTCTATTTTCATACTTACGTGTACTTCTTGGTTTTGACTCACTTGAGTGGAGTAACAGCATTAATTTTTTTGGAGCTGTCACATTATGTGTTGTAATAACAATATCATAAGATAATACATTACAAATACAAAATACAGGCAAAATATAAGCTAGATGTTGACTCTCTTTCTTTCCCCACCCCTTTCAATCTTCCGGGTATTTGTTATTTGTATTCGGAATTTCTCTGACTGTCGACTCAGCCTTACTAAAATCCAAATCAAAAGTTCAGTCAAGCAAGAGAAATAAAACTTGAGTGGTTCCTGTTTTTCGGGTTTCGGTTTTTAGGCTTTTGGTTTAGTTTATTCATTCTGTGATTTGAATTCAATTTTACTCCATTTACCATTTACTATGATGGAAATTTTTGAATACAATACAGTACAATACAAAATACAATCAAGTCTTCAATCTTGAATATCTTGAATATTGAACAAGTTTGAGGAGAAAGAAATAAAAAGGTTGGAGAAAAGGCAAGTTCAAAATATTCTATATAATATGATCTCATATTGATGTTTTCTATTTCCTATTTTCAAGCCGAAAGCCGAAACAAAGAAAAAAACAGTAGATCATCATCATAATGATATAGATCCAAAACAACAGATTATCATCAGGATCCATAATAGTGGTAAATCTATAGTAAATAGAAATTGATCCAAAATACAAATGCATTCTTGTTGGAGATTGAAAACAGTCCGCTTTAGAGCTTTTGTCTATTGTGTATTGATTATAAATACATTCTCAAGTATGTAGAAAAAATTCTCTTTGGAATTTCTTCCACAACAACAACAATTGCTCAGCACTCAAAACTCAAAACTCAATAGATGTTGTGGAAACTTGATGGAATTTTTTCACAATAATTCTAGTAAAATTAACCTTGCCGTGAAACCGTAAAAAAGGTCATGCTTTTTGATACTTGTTCATTTCAACTAAATTAATCCAAGAGGATCAAAAGTTACAACTTTTATGCATATTTGCAGAGTTTAGAGTGTAGAACACTTTACTTTTACAATACACACAAGTTCTAATAATTAATAATTATGAAACATGAAAAGTTGAACCTCATAATAATTTTACCTCGAGAATTTACGACCTGTGTCATAGG
The DNA here is from genome assembly GCA_019776565.1 of Sminthurinus signatus. Classification (NCBI taxonomy): domain Eukaryota; kingdom Metazoa; phylum Arthropoda; class Collembola; order Symphypleona; family Katiannidae; genus Sminthurinus; species Sminthurinus signatus. Next base: position 8,053 of record JABASP010002554.1, on the reverse strand, counting down.
TTGCGTTTGTGGTTGTGCCTGCAATTCTCTGAGACTCATTACTCACTACTCATTAAGATTGAAAGTTGGGGGTTGGGAGCTTGTCATTAAAATTACGAGGGTAAATTTGTAATCAGGGAGGGATGAAAAGTTCCTTTCTATCCAAGTATTTCTCCATCAAAACCAAAACCACTGTACGATGTACGATACTCGGTGCAATGTATAATGTGTACTTCTTAATTACTAATGCCAGTTTTTCACCACAGCTACACCGGTGCAGTACTAGGTACTAGTGAGTAAAAAACTCTATAGTAAATAGTAAAACTGGATGAAAATTCAGATCCAGTGGTTTTCAAAGGTAAAAGGTAAAAGCCAAGACTAAAGTTAATGGTCTAGTGTAAGACGCAGTTGAACTGGAAATGGAAATGAAAATCCAAGATTCAAGATTCAAGTCAAAGTTAGAGTAGTTAGAGTTGAGGGAATATTGAAAAATTCTTTGTGTTAACTTATAACAAAAGAGGATTTAATTTTCCTTCTGTTCTCTCTCTCTCTTTCTTTTGTCGTCATCATCGTCTCCCCCAAATGTTCTCCTTCCTCATCCTTTCTTCGTACGCCGTACTCTATTTTCCCGTCTCCATTCTCCGCTCTCTCTACAACTAATTATGAAGTAGTTTCCTGCATGTGCTCAACTTTCTTCACATGTTCAATGTTCAATGCTCACATTAGAAAGAGTGGCGGAAAATTACCGTGGTCGTGGCTGTTGGTGTCGGTGTCGTCATTCTCTTCTATGAATTTACAGATTTCATGCAGGCATATAGGTAATACTCCCTTTCACCCTCCTTTCAGTGAATGCTCGTACAATCTACAATGAATGAAAAACTAAAGCTCTTCTTCATGTTCCACACATTTAGTTTCCACATGTTCATATAAGCTTTAAAAGATAAGTGAACACTTTGTTCATTTTCTCCTGTTCTCAATTCATGTACTTTATTATCTTCTCCGTCTTTGTCTTTCTATTTGTATTGTGCTCCTCTTTTGCCACATGTTTAAAAAAAAGAAATCTACATAAGATTTACAGGGAACAGTGAAAGCAGTGGATATTCTTAATTCATTGTGATTATGATTTTGCAATTAGCTAAACACATGGGTTTCACTAGGTACAAATTACAAACAAAAAGACAATGAGCAATAAACTATACTTCCTTGACTTATCATAATGACTATTCTCTCCCCGTCTTTCTCATCTTTCTTCTTTCTTTCGTCTTACTAACGATGAGATACTCTTCCATTTCCGTTTCCATCTAATCTACTTTTAATTAAAGAGGAGATAAGGGAGGCCCATCCTAATTGTCATGTATTTTATCTCTATGGAAAACTCATTATACGGTAGACTGTAGACTGTAGACTCTCAAAGTTCTCTGGTTTAATTTTTAATCAAGTTAATTATTGACATTAATTAGAATTACAAAAAGTATCAATTATTATTTTACTTGCTTAACTTTAAAGGGTCTGAACAAGTCTGTATTTTTTTGACACATGCGATCTGCAATATTAAAAATTGAGAAAAGTCCAACGACTCAGAGACTCAGAGTTTTGAGTCATAAGTCATAAATCACAAGTTCAAGAAGAAAAAATTCATAATATGCGTATCAGTAGAATGAAGTAGAAGTAAAAGTAAAAGTATGGATATGCACTCGGGGAAAATAAATTAGTCTAAAAATGAAATAGAAAATGAGGTATACATAATAAAAAAAGTAACATGGAGTTGGAAACAAAAAAGAATACTATTAATATTACTAGTACTAAAATGAAGAGGTTGACGTCGACAATGTGGATTTGAATTTAGGAGTTTTTCTTTGTTTTGCCTCTTGATTATTGAAAAAAAGAGAAAAAAGTGGAGGTTTTTTGTTTTGTGTAGGAAATAGGAAATCGAGCAGGGAACTCAATTGACAAGCGACAAGTCTGACGCTCTCTCTCTTTTTCTCTCTGACTATTGCTTATTACTTATTACATTCTTATTACTTGAAAGTTTACAGGGAGAGGAAATGAAGTGATGCAAAGTAAGTATGCATAAAATAAAATAAAAGAGGAGGAGAACAAAGACGAGAAAGAGTAAGAGAGACGACAATGTAAAAATCAGGGAGAGAGAAAAAAATATTGGGGAATTGAAAAAAAAGGGGAGCTCATTTTTCATTTCAATTCAATACGAGTCGAGTTGAGTTGAGTTGAGTCGAGTCGAGTGGAGAATGGAAAAAATTGAAAGAACAATACTGTGTGTAAATGAAACGGTGAATGAGAATGAAAATGAAAAGGAAAAAAATGAGTTTCAACATGTCACACTCACATTATGGATGAGATTCCAAATGGTAAAAATTATTAAAAATTAGTTTTCAAATGGGAACAAATTAGAAAAAATTACAGGAAAAGTTCCTATGAAAACTCTTTTCTTCATCCTCCTCCATGTGTTGTCATCTGCATAAGCGCTCACTCGACACTCGACACTTGACATTCTATCCAGCTCGTAAAAATCACAGTTATACAAAGCTTCTGATTCTCTCTCTTCCTCTCATTTTTTCCCTCATGGAACAGGAACATGAAACTTTGTAAATGAGTCAAGGAAAAAAAGAGTGCAAATTTCTCATCATTCAATTAGATATGCATGCTTCCCTCTCACTTTCACAAATTTTTTTATGCCCGTTTAGAGTTTAGAGTATGGAGTTTCAAGTTTCAAGTCGTCGACAGCTTTAGAAGAAAAGAGTAGAAACTTTCCGTCATCAACTCCCTTCTCTATTCCATATTCCATATTCCGTTTAATCTATAATAAAGCTATACACTATACACTATAAATACATGTGTCTCTCTTATAATATTTTATTATATTATGCAAGAACTTTTATTTTTGACTCAATTTCTTATTAGAAATTTCCAGAGGTTCCAACTCTCATAAATCTGTCATTAGGCACATTTTTTCAGCACATGCTCAATTGTCGATCCCCATTGTTCCCTGTTATGCTCATGTGCTCAAGTTCAAGCAGTCACCTTTACTTTTAGGAAGCAAAGCTGAAAATTGTTTTACTTGAGTCTGTGCACCTTCAGTAGGTTTTGAGTTGACAACTATAATAGCCACCTAGCGGAAAATTTATGTTCTATATCAACGCCATCTAGCGGACAAATTTTGAATTTGGTAGTGATGCCATCTAGCGGATAAATTTTGAATTTGGTAGTGATGCCATCTAGCGGATAAATTTTGAATTTGGTAGTGATGCCATCTAGCGGATAAATTTTGAATTTGGTAGTGGTTCCATCTAGCGGACAAATTTTAAAGTTGGTAGTGGTTCCATCTAGCGGATAAATTTTAAGAACTCGTTGTAGTACATGGCATTAATTTTGTAAGAGATGACAGAAAAGATGCCACATTTTAAAATCAGCTTAGCTTCCGGAGCCTAAAGTATTTAAGTTTTCAAGGCGACATGAAATCCTCACTTCCAGACGATTTTGGACTTTACTATAAGTAGCACTAGGCAAATGTTAAATGCATTTCATGTAATTTTCCTGTTCCTTCACGCCCCATCATTGAACGCCTATTACCTTTTGTTTAAAGTGCGTATAAAATTACTAGTTTATTAAACTTACGATTCGGAAGCACAAAACACAAAATGTACAGAGTACAGAGACTACCCATAAATTCCCGCTTCAAGTTTCATTCCTAATTTGCCTTTCTTTCTTTAAATTCTTTAAACGCTAAGGAAGATCCATAATATTCAGTATTTGTACAAATGCTGAACAGATTATTGTCATGGTGACTAGGAAAGGAGTCTATAAGAATACTCTTTCGGTTAGTTGAAAGTTGGATGTATCTAGATCTGTGTAATGAGATGGAAGTAGAATAGGAATTGAAAGTAAAGACAGTGGCAATCCAAGTCGCTGGTTTCAACTACATGAAAAGTAAAAATAAGCATGTGTAATGTTTTTCTTCGTTTCGTTTCAAATTCGAGTTGTAGCTTGAAAGTTGTAACTCGTAAGTATTACCTACATATAAACTATACACTGTACACTGTACATATAAAGGATTACACAGGGAGAAAATGGTAAAAGAGGAAGGCAGTGGCGGTGGAAATGATGGACTGAGAACTGAGAAGGCCATGGGAAAATGGAGAAAGTTTAAGCAATCTACACGGAAATAGGATGGGATGTAAGATGCATAGAAGCGGACTTTTATGTCCTCTACAAATCAGTTTCCCTGCTAGAAAATGGAATTATGTAATTTGGGTCCTTTATGTAGGAAAGAGTATCATATGGATTGAAGAAATGGAGAAAGAGAGAGAGAGAGAGCATATCATTTGGCCCATCATTTGGCTAGGCAAAAAGAAAGAAAGTAGGAAAAAAGTAGGAGAAAAAGGCATTCAGCCAAACCAAGCCAAATCGAGTCGAGTCTAGTAGAGTCAAGACAAGTCAAGTTGAGTTGAGTCGAATAAAAAGGGAAGAGAAAAGGACTTTTTATACCAGAAAATAAATGTAGAATAGGACGAAAAGAATTTTCTCTGTATGATCATGATCATCATGTATAAAGTATAAATGGTGATGGTGATGGTGATATTTTCTCCTGGCTTGTTCATCTTCATCTCTTTTCATCCTATTCCCTACTCCATACTCCATCTATATATTATACTTAACCCCATCATCCACCATGAAATGATGATATAGGATAGAAATTCATATCATCAACCATCAACATCAACCATGTATCTTTATACAATGTACAATGTACAGTAGATGCGACAAAAGACAAAAAGACAAAAAATGCAAGTATTCCCATTTTCTCCTTCATTTCAACTCCATTTTCTAATATCAATACACACTACACCATCGTACATAGTGTATAGCAAAAAGACTTACTTTCCTCATCTTTCAAAAGGGAATGTGTAAAGTGTAAGGCACAGGGCAGGAGTAAAAGAGAACATCAAAAAAGGTTTGGTTACAAGTCCACATTCCAAAACTTCAACTATAGATACCTGCATACATAGGATTGCTCATGAATTCATACATTCATTTTCCAGTGAAAGTAAAAGAGTTTGAAGGTTGAGGATTGAGGAGAAAGATGAATATATTTATAACCCATAATCCACATAATATAATATCTTTTACCTTTCACCTTTTTCTTCTTTCAGGGTGTCTGTGCGGTGAATGGTGAATGATAACATGAAATGAAATTTGAGATCAATGAGTTGTCATTCACCACCTCCGCAAAACCGTCCAATTTTCCAATTTCACCGTGTCTGTGGTGTGGTGCATTGTCATTGGCATTTGGCATTGTGGAGACGACGTAGTGATAGAACTCATCAGAAATTCAAAAGTCAAAATCCAAATCATCTGGATGAGACATGATCACATTTCAGAATCCTACACATAGTATAAACATTGTGCATTCAATTCCCAACCAGTCACATAAAAACTATCTACTATCTACCTTTTATCTTTTATTCTTTTCTGCGAGGAACAATTCTCATTGCATTTGTTATTTCATATCTATACTATTGACTGTGTGTACGTTCTACATTGTACATTATGTATTATGTATTATAGATGTGGAGGAAAAGATATTGTCTTTGAAACCCTTTTTATACGCTCATCTCCTGTCACCTTTTTCCAACTCTCTTAGAAATACCAATATCGATATCGATCTGACCGATAAAAATCTCATCGCTCCACATCAGCAGTTCATCTTCTTTTTTTGCCCAGAGTTTTTACTGATGTACATGCTTAAAAACGGGAAAAGTCAAGTCAAATGATAACGATAAAACTCTTTTCTATAATTTGTATAATGTAAATTGTATTCTTACTTTGTATATACAGAAAACTGACGGAATTTTGTAACACCAAACACCAGTGGAGAAGAATCTGAGAATATTAAATGGAATAAACGTCCAGAGTCTATAATCCATCTTTCTTGAATCTTCTTGAGCCTTGAGCCTATGCTCATTCTTCATAATAAATTGTTACTATTTTTTATTAATGGTGGAAACTACTGTACTCTGTTCTATAGCTTATCCTCTTTAAGCTGAGAGCTGGGCAATATATAACTTTTTAAATTGGGTAGAATGTAGAATATTCAAGCGAAAAAGTTTAAATTGTAAACTGCACTTTGGGAATTTACTTGTATTTTGTACTTTTGTACTCTTCTCTGTACTCTGTACGCTGTACTCACTAAAACTTCAGGATACGCATGATACGACCTCTGAAGTCTGAATGTAGCATAAAAATTTATTTCAAATAACTCAATGGTGTATGATTTATTTTAGAAAGGAACGTTGAGTTTTAACCTGTCGTCAAAGGATGTGTATGAATTTCTAGTGATGTGCAGGTATGAATAGAGAATGGACATAATAAAAATATAAAAACGTATGGATTAATAATGAAGAGAGTATCTATGTAATCTACAATCTATAGATTGTGTGTATATGTGTGTTTCTTTTTTCTTGAAGTATTTTGTTCCGACTTTGTTCCTTTTCATCCGGAGCTCTTAAATCATTGGTTTTGTACAATAAATGGCTTGCATGTGTCACATATATAATAATGAGTACAAACACTGGGAAACACACAGACACACAATACACAATGTATTGAATGAGTATGAGGGAAAAGTGATGAAGTTGTCGTGAAACGGAAAGAGAGTGTGTGTAGTGTGTAGTGTAAAGAACAAACTACAAACTACACAGCCGCGACGCTCTCATTTATGCCCACTCGCTCTTCCATGACGACCGAATGAAGACTAATGGTAACTCTATGTAAAAGTTCAGATCCAGAATCAGCGTCCACCAAGCAAGGTTACGATCCCCTCTCGTTCTGAGGTATAGGAAATGCACAGTGAGGTATGGTGAGGTATAACTGAGAAGTGAGGGACATGAGGTAAAGAGGTATCCTCATCAAGCTTTAGAACTTTCATAGAACAAATTACATGCGCTTCGCGGGACTTATGTAGGAATCATAAAAATGTCAAAGTTTAAAGAAGTACTCTGTTGAAGTCCCATTCAGTACCGTAAATCCGAAAAATTTCGGACCCCCTTCAATTTTGAAAAATACAGTGAACCCCAAAATTTCACACCCATTCAATTTTGAAAAATACAGTATATCCCAAAATTTTAACACCCCTTCAATTTTTTAACATACAGTATATTACACAAATTTTAGACCTCCTTAGACTTTTTAACATACAGTAGTCTCAAACGTACTGGAATTTGAAAAATTTTAAGGTGGCGACATTTGAAACATAATTCGTGTAAAAAAATTCATTGGGTCCAAAACATTTGGTATATCCTTTGAAATTTTTATCAACTAAAAAGCACGAAAAAATTAACGATGGTCAAGAAATTTAGCATACAGTCAATGTAGAAATAATTGAAATGTCTTCTTAAATGTCTGGAATATGCTTTATGCATATTAGAAAATAAAAGGGGGGGTTTAAAATGATTGGGACACACTGTATGTAAAAAAACTAAAAGAGGTCCCGAATTTTTGGTTTTGCTGTATGCTAAAAAATTGAAAGGGTTCCAAATTTTTCGAGTTTACTGTATGTTAAAAAATTGAAGGGGTGTGAAATTTTGGGATTCACTGCATTTTTTTAAATTAAAGGGGGTGTGAAATTCTGGGATTCACTGTATTTTTAAAAATTGAAGGGGATCCAAAATTAAAGGGGGTGTGAAATTCTGGGATTCACTGTATTTTTAAAAATTGAAGGGGTGTGAAATTTTGGGATTCACTGCATTTTTTTAAATTAAAGGGGATCCAAAATTTTGGGATTCACTGTATTTTTAAAAATTGAACCGAAATTTTTGTTACATACTGTACGCCAAAAATTCGGGAAGATTCGGTGTTCAAAATTTTCGGGATATTATAGGCTACACAAACAGACATTTCAAGTTTGCAAAATTTCCAGGATGATTGTTTTCCCTGAGGTATGAATTTTCCCTCTCCATACCTCATTGGAATTTTCTGTACAAACGACTTGCGTGAGGTATGGTGAGGTATAAGGAATAGTGCTAGCTGTACCTCAGAGCGAGAGGGCATCGTAAGCTTG